>OU015495.1:144844548-144869548 GCA_907164885.2 Dolomedes plantarius | reverse complement strand
ATATATTCATATATAATACTTAGATATTAATTAAATTTTCAGATATTAGATAATAATATTCATTGTCATATGATGCAAAACATGTTAACCCAAACGAATAAATTTACCGTAATTAAATATCTCCTGATCAAGTTCTACACAGAGAACAAATGTAAAATTATCTGTGTTTTATAAAGTGGAAAGTTTAAAGACGCTTATTGAATAAATAGCAACGTTACCGAACAATTAAATTTCCATGGAGATGCATTTGTGCGTTGAAGAGGCAGAAAAGGCAAACGCTTTCATGCTAATGTGGATTGAAAAGATTCTATCATTCTCTACTTTGAAGACTTTGTTACTCGACTTATAATACAAATGAGATACAGTTCGATTGTGGGATTTTCGATGCCGCATGAATTATGGAAAAAGAGCGGGGTGTTTTTAAACAAATGCATCTCATAAATACATATTAAAAGGTTTCCATGTAAATCATGGCATTTACGATAGACGGGACTCTCCTTAAATGGAAGTTTGTTACAGACTAGTGTATGGGAAACTTTTTTTCATAGAATCGCTCTTTTGATTAACTTGAAAAGTGTAGTTTCATTAACAAGTTTCTTAAAAGAAGTTATAGAACTTTCTTAGCGCTATCTTAAAGATATTGAACTGTGTGTAAGAAACAATAATTTTTGTTGCTTTTTCTTTATGGAATACAAATATAAACTACTTGAACAAATTTTATGATTATGAAACCGCTGTTTGCCTTACATTAACATAAATTTTAGAACATGACATCTTGTTGCCCAAAATTCAAACATTCTTCATAATAGACTTCATCCATATTAACACGTAGGTTACAGTGAGATTTCTTCAGAGTTTTGAGTTTTATATCTGTGTGTCTGATGTACAAATGAATTCAATCATTGATTTGTAAATATGAGATACGAATGAAAGATTATCTTGTCACTCATTGTATGGTATATTACCTAGCTTATTTCCCTCAGTCACCAAAAGAGTGGAGATTTAAACATGGCAGACTTTACCTTGATAAAGAGACATGAACTTACTGATATGATATGAAATGCTTTTCCCGAGATTTCGGGGTGAGTTTACGTGTATTTAAAAATCCAATCTAAGTTGTCTCTTCAGAACACAATCCTGTTTGCTCTAGCAAACCTAAAATCTTTACATGAGGTTATAGTAGCTAAAAGAAGAGATTAAGGGATTTAGGCTTATGAAGCCATTTTAGATTACAGAGAGCCAAAACTTCAGGTGCGTGGTGTAAAGCTTTCGGGTTTCGACCATTGTATAGTTTTGAGACAAACCCATAAATATAGTAGTTTTCATTTGGAATATGAGTGACCTTCGATAGTTGTGTTTGTTTTAATATATATATATATATATATATATATATATATATATATATATATATATATATGAGTAAGAGATCTACTCTGATTAATACATAAAAACATTCTGCAGAAAATTTGTACACAAGTTCTCTTTTCTGTCGAAAGGGAACTATGCTAGAATAGTTCCCTCCTTTTTATGAATAATGAAAATCATAGAATAGAATCAAACCTTACAGATTACTAAGAAGTTTCATAGGGAGATTTAATTAAATTGAACCAAACATGGTAACTTTTAGATAGTTAAACCACCATATTTTTAATAATTTGTCCCTGTGGTAAATTTAGTGAAACTTCAGGAATTTTCTGCTTTTTAAAGAGAGATGGGGAAATTTTTAAAGCAGTAGCAAATTTCACCGAATTTCATCAAGTTTGTTAGAAAGTTCTCAAATTATGAGGGTGAGGTTATTTGGCCTTTCCCGATTTAAACAAGGTTAAAAGGTGGTAAGATATTTTATTACTTTCACCATATTTTTTAATACTTTCTGCATCCCCAAGCAAGGTTGCATTCCAGTGTGAAGGGTGAAGTATGCTTGAAATACTACAGAGTATTGATGACAAACTCGCTGAAATAGCCGTTTATATATGAAAAAAACAGGTTTTTGTAAGACAGTCTGTCTAGCAAAATATCGTCCCAACTGTAAAGTAAAATTTGCCGTACTTAATGACGACAAAACACAGATTGATCTAATTTCATTTAAGTTTAAATATAATTACACTAGACTACCAAGGCTGTCTACCAAAGAACTGAATATTCTACAACCTGAGCTAATTCACTTAGTTCCTTGCGTTTACTCCTATAGGAAACTTCTTTGACTATTGCTGGATTCCTGTTCTAACCTGTCTGTTTGCACTTTTTTGATACTTAAATGATACTTCGTATCCTTTGCATTTGAATGATCAGTTAAGCGCTTTATTATGACCTATGCATTCATGATACGAAAGGGATAGGGCGTGATTAATTTAAGATTTAAATAGGATACATTAGGATAGACAATCTAACATTGATTGGTTAGATTATAAAAATAGTCCTGCATTCCAAGTCACAGGTGTTTCGAAGATATTTTGGTTTGAACACAACAGCTTTCTTTTACATGTCTTCTTGATATATTTTAATAATCTGAACATTTTTTACTACTACTATACTCATTTCTGAGTAATAATTTTATACTAACTTCTGAGCTTTTCTGGGATTTTGATGCTATAAGAAATATTAAATTAATTATTTTTTATTGCATATTAATTTTAAAACAGTTGTCTTAATGGAAACAATACAATTTGAGACCGAATAATCGGCCTATATTACTATTTCTAGATTTCTTAAAGAGATCATGAATTTCAGTGATAACATTAAATAAAAGGAAACGCTGAAAAGGATACAGTATAAATAGTAATGACACTAGCTTAGCTAAATCTCCATAGAGACGAATTTGAAAAGAGATGCTAGAGAAACACACTGAGATGATTTCATGCTAATGTGGATTGAAGTGTTTATATTATTTGCGTTTGAAAGACTACTTCCCGAGAAACAATACAAGATAAAATTAAATTCTATGGATTCCGATTTCACATGAAGAATGAGACAATATAGTTTTAACAATTCGAGATAAATTCTTCACTAAATATTCAGGCCAGTTTTCATGATATAAGGATTGTCCCTATTCTGAAAGGAAAATGGCTCTGAAAGCATTGTTCTACTAATAATAGACACTTGTAAGAGAAATTCAGAAGAAATTGCAAAATCTATCGATAATCAAGCACTGATTTTTGTCTTATGTTGTCTTTCACATTAATTCACAAGGCTCTCATTTAGCAATGACATGGTAACCAAAAGAAAGCACAACTGTTAAAACATTTAAAGCTGAGGGCTTGAACTTATAGCATGTTAGAAATTTTAATGTAGGTTCGTCGTCAGTCACACCTGAAACCAATCTGTTATGCCTTTCAAATATTACTCGATGACGTTAGGTATGCATTTTTATTCTAGCTGAATAGATAAAGTTAATTTCTCGTTCGTCAAAGAGTCTTATTCCGAATTTATTTCGATATCCCCGCGATATATGTCGAAACTCGGAAACTTGTTTAATTGCCCCTACTTCAAATTATATTTTTAAAAGTCCTGATTTTAAAGATTTTACATTCATATAATATAGTGGCTTTGATGGTGGACAACATTATCATCAAGGCTGATATCTCTAGTGCATTATCTCAGGTGCAGATACACAAAGCATGGATTGCCCAGCACTGTCTTCTTAATCTAGTCTAACAGAACATGCCGAGGAGGCAATTAGGAGATTAACTGCACTTCGTCAGACCCCACAAAATATCATTTTGTGAAACTGTTACTCCTGAGGGGCAGACGGTCGGAATCTACAGCTTATTGCCTACTGAAGAGTCCGATAAGATGCTTGAATTTTAGAGGAAGCGTGCGTGGCTGCAAGAGTAACTAACCTTGCAATCTATCTATATATATATAACAGTTCCGAAACTGACTGACTGACTGACTGACTGACTGACAGATAATTCACAGACCAAACCGCTGGACCTAAAGGGTTGAAAATTTTGCATGGCGATTCTTCTTATAGTGTAGGGGCGCACTAAGAAAGATTTTTTAAAAATTCTTCTTACATTTTTTAAAATTAAATTTTTAAGCTGTTTTTGTAACATTCTTTTAAGTTTGCATTTAAAATAATAATTTGAGGGTTATAAAATTTATATCTCGAGAAAGATCATAGAAATTTCTTTAAGATGAAAATTTTTTCGAATCTTTACCTCCATTTTCTGAATTTTGGTGAATTTTTAAAGATAAATTTTTAGAATTTAATATATTAAATGCTTATCATGTGGTTTCTTTTCCTTTTGTGATACTTTAAACTAATTTTGCGTCACGTGCATAACAACGCAATAAGTTGACAAAATTTTTTTTTTCTTTCTTATGTGGCAGACGATTGGACATTATCGAAAAAAATATTAAAATACAGTAAAAGTTATATAGTACAGTTCTCAAACTGTACTATATTAACTTTACTATATTCTTTAGTATGTTCTATTGCATTTAATTTAAATATTTTCTTCTACATTATTTTGTCTATAAAAATATTCGTTACGATTTTTTATAAATATTTTTTTTTTGGCTTCAATTGAATACATTGACCGTTGTATTTAATTTGAATGTACTCCGTAGCGAAACACGGGTATTCAGCTAGTTAACATCATATGCATTGAAGTAATACCACGTCTCTTGTTAATCCTATTGCAACAGTCATCTCAGTTTTATGCACTGGAAAAGAAAATAACGCTTTTGAATAAAAAATTCATAGTTAAGCTTTGCTGCTTCAGCTAGCAAAGCTTATACTTTATACTGTAGCGTAATGGAAGTATGGGGTTATTTTTCCCAAGACCTCACATGCTGCACGACACACAGGTGTGTGTTTATCGGGGTAGTTTTTCCTGTTCCCACCGTTTTTAAAACACGTGCAGAGTTTTGGCCTGAAGATTAATCCCTGGCATGGCGGTTTCCCTAACAAGTGTGGGGGTAACTGTTTGGAAAATCAGAAAATGTTTCCTATCACCGTCATAAAGCTGTCTTTCCTAGCGATAGCTCTGCGACTTTGTCACCGGAATGTAATAAAGTTTCGGCGGTAAGAAGAACTGTCACCAACTGGGTTGCCGGCCCCGTCTCTGAAAAACAGACGCATTTTCGGGGAATTGGGAGAGTCGCCGACAAAGAAAACGTCACAAAATATAGGCAGAGAGTTGTAGAATTGAGAGAGCGGCCTATAACTTCCAGCCGAACGGACGTGATTTTGTTAGGCTCCTGGTTTTGGGCCGAGCTGGGTCCTGGAGCGTGCATTGCAAAACTGCACGTAGTTTAATTGAATATGTTGCAATGGTTTAATGTTAATTTTTTTGTAAATAAATTTGTTAAGTTTTTGTTTTAGAAATTGGCCTTCGAATTTTTATTTAGGACTCTGTCGTTCTTAGTATCCAATAGTTGTAATAATTTTTTTAAAATGCCTCAGATTTTAGTCTTATCGTGACGCCACAATATTATTAGAGGACTATGTTGTGATGCCAAAAATTACGGCGCCAAATGGGAAGCCGCATCGGAACAAGTGGTAGCAAATTAGCGAAAAGTTAAGCCAGCCAAAAAAGGTGAAACATGAAATGCGTTGTGTATTAAATTAAGTTGCAGATTTAACTTCAGGAAACAATGCGATATGAAAGATAACCCAGACAGGTTGTCTCAGGTAACATATATTAAATAGAGTAGTTAGGTTTCAGGTTAACTGCACTTAACCTAGCAAGAAATACTTAACCCTACATACATCCTGACCCACGCGCTAAGCAGATTACAATACTCATCAAATTAATGCACACAAGTGAAACATTATCTCTTAAAGTAAATTAAATTACAGACAAGGGGTTTAAGGAGCAAACAAGAAGTTTATTTAACGAAACATAATGAAAATAGCAAATACTTAATTGTGAACAGCCATGCCTTGCTCCTCGCTCCCCTCCAACACCACCTCCAAAAGTCTCACGTACCTTGTCCAGTTCCAAGAGCTCTCTGTCGTTATTTTACGAAGCTAGCCATGAACTGCGCCAAGCTGTACTTCGCACCTGCGCAATACGGGCTCAAGCCACTAGATTTGGCGTGCATCGCCTTTCATGGCAACACTTCATTTATACTTTTCAGCCAATATATGGCGGTTACGAGAGACAGTTATAAAGACCTGAATATTAATAGATATACTCCATGAGTCTTTATAACAGACTAAATCTGTGTTGTTGTGCACTTTGATTTTCCTAGACATGAGAACATGTAAATCCAACAACTAGTTTCTATATATAATGGACTAACGTAAGATGCTTTGCAGTTTTTGAATCATTCAAAAAAGAGAAAACAAGAGTTTTCATTCACTTTCAAGATACCCATTCAAACATATGAATGGAAATATATGAAAAGAAAAATGAGCTTGAATTCATGTCTAAAATTCCCCCTTTTTAAATGTATTATATTGTCAGTCATAAAAAAGGATTCTTTTATTTGGAATAAATACCCATGTATACTGAATCTCAACGGAATATTGGCTATTCAACAACGTAAAGGTGATGAAACGGACATCTGCAATCCCGGAAATATCGATTAACGTGGAACTGTGCGCGGGAAAAACTTTTTCTTGTGAATTTTCGGAGGAAAAGAACTATTTAACTCCTTCAATAATGATTTAGAAAATCGTCAGGAATTTGGAAAAAACTTGGAAAGTAGATTCTTTCTTTATCAAACTTCTGACAATATTTCATTGGAGCATAAAAGAAAAATAGAGGTAAATAAATTGAAAACACGATACTTAGTAAAAAAAAAAAAAAGTTTGAGAAAACTCTTTTCTGCTTTTTTTCTGTTCATGAGTATTTTGAAGTTGGTAAATACACTCCAATATAATCAGGATTTAAAACAATTCTGAAAGAATTTATTTGCTGAAAGAATGTGTGTGTGTTCGTGCGAGTATCGAGATTCGAGAAGCAAGCATTGTGCGCTGTCAGCTGTATAGCCTCAATTCGAAACACGTGTAAATATTATTTAAACTTATTAATCCATCGATCGTTGTTAGAATATACCAAGGGAGGTTCTAAATTACTTAACCAAAATTTTAATAAACTTCCACTCATATTGGCTGGAGATTTCAACGTTAACTTCAATGATAAAGAAAAATTTGAAAAGCTCACATCTTTTTTATCAGGTACATTTGATTTAAGTATTAATAATGACCCAGCTCAGTTCACAACGAAATACTGTACAACCGTTGATGCTGTTTTCTCGAGATACTTGGATAAAATTGAATCTCAAACATATGCATCTTATTATAGTTACTATAAGTCAATAATTACCATGATACAATATAATGATAAAATTTAAAAAGAATTTTACTTACTTGGAAGTTTTTATATATAATTTATAATTCACTATTTTATATTTAATTTTTAATAAATGACTATTTTTCCTAAAATATTAAATGAAATTTATTGATTGAAATCCTTACTTTACATTTTTGCTTTGAAAAAATGATAAAAAATAAAAATAAAATATACAAATTAGAGAGAGAGAGAGAGAGAGAGAGAGAGAGATGATTGAATAAAAGAGGGCTGTGCATTTTGGCGTGACAAAAATACACTAATATAATCAATAGAAATCTACATATTAAATCACGTTTAGAGTTGAAAAAAATAACGTAAGGAACTTTGTTCCTGACGGGGCTTCCCCGACCACACAATTAAAAAAAATATAAAAATAGGTTAATATATGGGTAATAAAATAGGATTTACGCTCGTTTTAAAACTGTTTGTTCTCTTTTCTTAGATTGTGTATAGACTCGACCTAATTCTACAAACACGGTTTGCTGATTCATGTGCACACATATATAACCGGAGGTAATAAAAGACATTTCTTTGTTATCATAACATTAGCTTGTTAGTAGGATGACAAAAATTAATTCCCTTATACTTTCACACCAGGAGAGTCATAAACTAGATGTAGAAAGTCCTTTCGACACTTTACTGATTCTTAAAAAAAATTCTGTAAAAGAATTTTTACCGTACACTATACTATATTGGGAGTTCAAATGACTTGAAATCAACCATTTTTAAAAAAAAATAATTCGCTTTAAGAATTCAACAATCTTGTCAGCTGCACGTCCCACATTAATTTCGATTTAACTCCCTTCTTGGTATCAGCCGGTTAGACCTTGAAAAACTGTCTTTTTCACACTTTCACCATTCATTCTTCTAATGTGAACAGCCTAGTTGAGACAATTTATTTCTTTAAAACTATGGGAAACTCTGAACATCCTAAAACGTTCTAAACTGTATACTCTTCGCCGTAAATAATGTTCGCCCATTTGACATTCTTCTTTTCCCTGCTTTCAATGGAACCCAAAACATGTTTCAATACCTTTAGTCATGTGTCCAAATCTCAAAAACATAGATTAAGTTCGGTCGGATAAGAATTTTGAATAGAAGTAATTTGGCTATTCATAAAATAAATTTTGATAAAAAGTAAGCACCTTAATCGATAGTATTCCAATTTATGGACGAAAAAGCTTAATTTTTGAATTAATTTGATTTATGCTGTTAATTTCTGATCTGAGGTACAACTCAAAACTTATTTCAAACTTGTAAAGGGGAGCCTCGGGATAAAATTATTGAAATTTCCTTTGGTTTCTGTTGCAAATCCACTTTGTATTTCCCTGACTTTTAGATTAATTTTCTTCACTACTTTCCCACCAGGACTCCTAGAGAGTTGACACTTTTGCCCAACATATCACGATACTCCACAAATGGTAAAATTGGTGTTGACTTGTAGATAACACAACTGCTTGCGTTAATGCCTGCCTGCCTTCCTTTCATTTTCTTTTTCAAAGCAATTATTACTAAAGAGTTATTAAAGAGCATTTCCTTGCCTCTGATCTTTGAATAAACATAGACACTCTGAGAGGCTTTGCTAAATTTGTATTTTACAGTTGGTGCTTTTCAATGACCTTTTCATCAATTTAATTAGATTTATTGAAATACAAACTTTAATCTCAGCTTAGTACAGATTTTTCTCAGTATCTCTACCATGTGTTAATTTAGATAGTAAATTAGGACCTGTAACCGCTGAACAGTATTTTTAGCCCAATGAACTGATAATAATCACTGATATAATGTAGCTTTAATTTTCATATATTTTATCACTGTAGTAGAAAAAAATGCTTTAAGATGTTTTCAAACCAAATTAAAGATCTCCAAATTAAAGGCCTTCTCTGTATTAAATAGCCTTATATTGCAGTACCTAACATTTAATGTTTTATATCTTATACAAAAGTCCCTATTTGCGTAACATAGCGAAAGAAAAAGTTTACCGCCCCTTCAGCTGTCTGCATCTGACAAACAGTTCAACCAGCAATTTCCCGTGTTAATCAATCCCCCAATAAAGTGGCGTATATCCTGACAGCTGGGCACTGGGGTAAAACACTCCCTGTTCGTTCGGTGAAGCCCTCCAATCGACCTTTTCACGCCCCTCTTCTCCTGATTGCGGTCATCTTTCTGTCCACTTAATTGATTCTTTGGGGGCTGCCGGTATACTGCCAATAACGAACTGTCTTTGCTAACGTTGTTATCGAAATTTATGAGCATTTCTTTTTTTTTGACTGTCGCAGAAGACAGGGATTTAAGGATTCACTGACGTGATGCAGAGATTTTTGTCTGTTAATTAATTTTTTTTTGTCCGCAAATAGAATGCAATTTAATTGAGATCTATGAAGAATATATAAGAAAAATATTTAGTCATGCTTATCCTATAAACTTCTCCTACACAGATAGCTTCTCCTAGAAAGAGATTTATTGAAACTCTATGATGTAATTTGATATTTTTTAGAGCACTAAATATTTTTTCCGTAGTATTCATTACATAATGTTCAACATTTCTTACTGGATCTTACCACTTAATTCTTTTTCAAACCCGGTTTGAAAATCTTTCGTGATAGAAATAAATTTCCCTCCCTAGTTTCAGTTATAGAGTAAAAATGATTTTAGGGGATCTCAAATATAAATGCTTTTGTCAGTTATGTAACGTCGGTATCATAGCCATAAGCAATTTTACTGGGCATGAGACCTCCTGCCTACATTGGAAAGTCAGTCACAAGATTTAGGGTTACTCTAAATTTCCCGGAAATAACAGCTTCGAGTGCTTGCTTTTTTGCACAAGGCTAGCGTTTATAAGTTAAAGATCGTTGGATTTCATCTTTCGTTGCACACCACTGTGTGAAAAGAGACGTCCTGGATTTCGTACAAGATCTTGACGATCATGTCCGAAAAGATCATACTTACCAAAAACAGTCTATCCCATTACAGGATTTTCCCATTTGCTACGTGTCGTGTTTCGTTAGGAAAAAAGGTCTGAGAATAAAACCACCTTAATTTCCTGTTTTTGCGTATGGTCTACATTAAAATATGATGGAAAATGAGCAAGATGTACAGGACCGTCGAATGCTAGGTGAACTCAGGTCTGTCAGACTCGCCATCTTGAAGTATTTGACTTTCACCTACTACTTCTCTAAGAAAAAAATATGCGATGAAGATTTCAGTTTTATCTGCATATCTTACGGTTATCTTTCAACTTTAATATCATATATTCAATAATAATATCTCGTTTAGGGTTCAATGATTCACGTTCACGGAATGCTCACAGGAAAATTTATGGAAGGAGTACTCGTAGTTAGTTTCCGAAGAAATGAAATTTTTAGATATCATGCACGAACCCCAGTCTTACAATCATACAAGTAACACTTTATCTACAAGAAAATGATTTATAACGTTTCCGTTACGAAAGATCGAGCTTGATATTCAGAAGTGAAACATTTTACAGGAAAGGTTTCAACGGGCAGTTATAGGAGAAAAAATATTAGCATGACTGTATCTTCTAGATGCTGATTTTTAACAGTGGAAAAATTATGGAGATCCCGCATAAACACGGGATGACAATTAACGGGGAGATATTCAAAACGGTGACAGTTTACAGCAAAAGTTTTGATGGACAGTCACAGGAGTGATAATTGAATGATAGTCTACAAAAGGATCAATTACAAGGGTTCAGCTGAAAAACATTGGAAAGCCGAGTAAATATACCATGAAAATAGAGAGTTAGATATTAGGAAATGTGACATTTTAAGCAAAGGTTCCAAAGGCTAGGAGGATGCCTAATTTAGCATCAAGTTACATGAAAAAAAATAGAACAGTATGAGAGATTACCGATGAGACATAGCTATTTCTTTATTTATATACAAAAAGCTTAATCTTATAATTGGGTTTCAGGAAGGTAATAGAGAAATGAGTGGTCATATTGTCAGTTTGCATTGTTCTTATGGAATATTAAGCACAAAGGGAGATGGTGTTTTAACGATGCTATGTTTGCTATTTTATACCCACATTAAGGAATAATATCTGAGAGTAATTCAGAAAGACTAGGATATATTTCAAAATTCATTTGGAGTTTTTTTATGAATATGCAAATCGAAATGCAAAATTTGCCAAAAGAGTTTGAGGAGCATTTAAATAAATCCAGCTTTTAGAATGCTTGAAGGAATATGTATATAAATTAAAGAGTGACTTCAAAAATTATAAATTTTATGAAAATGCAGGTTGTGTAAATTGATGCAAACGCTGTGCTCATAGATACTAGTTTTAAACTAAGATTTAGGTATTAAAATTGGATATTTAGAGAAAAAGTTAGTATACAGCAAATATGTTCCAAACTTGCTATTAAATGCAGCTTCAGCCCGTTTTAAAATTTAATAAATATGTGATTCTAAACTAATGTTTATTTTTTTACAGAATATTTAATAATAACGTTCCTCTGATAACATCATAGGTAATCACGTACATATTACCAAGGGAAATAAATGATACATTGTTTTATTACACAGACTAGGTATCATATAGCTCAGTGTACATGTTTTTATCTAATGAGAACTGAATCATTAAGATTTCAAAATATCTAAATAAAAACCACGATCGAAGCGTACTTATTTGCAATAAAGAAATTCGAAAATTCGTTTTTTCAAACTTGAGTAAAATTATAAGGGAAGTAAAGAGGATAATTCGTTTAAGGAAAATATCTTTTTCTTTTTCTAAAAAGTTAAAGTGATACTTTGTAAATTTACGAACACGCAGAGAAGCGATAATGAAATTTGCAGAAAAGAGAATGCGTTACTGAATGTAGGATTATCAAGTAAAAGGAAGTTTTATTAGAGAAAATTGAAACAGAAGTAAGCAAGTTTTCTTTAGTTGATGAAAAGTGCAGAAATTTTATAATATATATATATATATATATATGTGTGTGTGTGTGTGTGTATATATGTATATATATATGTATGTATATATATGCTTGTATATATATATATATATATATATATATATATATATATATATATGTGTGTGTGTGTGTTTGTTTGTTCGTGTTCGTGTTCGTGTTCGTTCTCAGCTAAAAATAATCGTTCTATTCTGGGTTGAAAGGTTCGAAATATATCAACAGCAGAATACTTAGTTTCAATTCAGGATCTTTCAGGGAGCTTCTTATTTCTATTGCGGTAGATGATATGAGCTAGTTTGTTTGATTTGAATGACTCGATGCCGTTGGTGATGTGAATATTTTCCAGGTGTAGTAAGTTTAATTAAAGAGCTGCAATAACTTTGATAAAATGAGGAATAAAGCCTTATGATATGCAGTCTAAAAGGATAGTGTTAAAGAAGTATGCTTTGTGTTAATTTAAAATAATAGATATACAGTTAAACCTGCTGTCAGAGGTAGCCTAGTGGTAGCATATATATAATGGTGGTAGCATGTTGGGTTTCGGTACTGAGGGTGCTCGGTTCGAATCCCGACAAGCGCCATTAAATACCTTCGTGTCAGGGCGGGATATGGGCACGTTTAAACCGTAGACCGGAAAGTTCTTCTTTGAAGTCAGTGGATAGGGAAGGTATGATCCCCCCAGAGGTCACCCCTGGGGATGCTCAGTGAAAATTGAGGTGGCACCTGGCTAAGTCGAACTCCGACCCTTGTGGTGCCATTATAAACGAGAGCCGCACCCATTCCTCATTTCACATACATATATATATATATATGTATGTATATATATATATATATATATATATATATATATATATATATATATACATACATATATATATATATATATATATATATATATATATATATATATATATATATATATATATATATATATATATAATTGACACACGTAGGGCTACGCCCGTCATCTTACAAATTATGGCAGTCATGGTATATCCGGTGGTGTAGCAAAAGTAATCCAATCAATGATTGAGCAGGCATCAGTTCAATTTAATCCAGTTTTATTCTTTGTCATAATACCACCTCTCCAGATCTACGCATTTAGTCGTTCGCCATTTATTTTTTTAGAGCCGCGGCGAAACACATCTGATAGCATCGACTTCTATCCCACGTTCTAACCAAATTCGCGGGCATCTCCGCGCGCCAACTCTCCTTGGACATGCGCAGAGCCCGAAACAGACATCTTTCAAGGCTAAATAAAATGTAAACGTCCCTCCTCGACCGCAGAACTCAGAGGCGCGAAAAGATTATATAATAAAAAGGGAATTTCCCTTTCCCAATTCGAATAAGAACAATTAGAGGCGAAATACGCCACGAATATAATTTAATTCCCAGCCCCCTTTAAATTTAGAATAATCATTCTTTTCCCACTAAATCCTTTACATATATATATATATATATATATATATATATATGTGTGTGTGTGTGTATACACACACATATGTCCGTGGCAAGCACACACCAAGTCCGTGGCAAGTAAGCCTATATGGACCTGGTTTGGAATGCATTCAGGCCAGGGGTCATAAATAACAGCAACATCAACGCAACGAAACCTGGATTTTATGCTTTTTACGGAAGCATCGAAAATTTTATTTTCTGCGAATAGCAATAAGCAAATTTTACATTCTTTAAATAAATTTTTAAAAATGACGAAAATAACATTTAATTCCAGATAATACCCATACCGCGGGGAATCAATTTTCTCTTGTTTACTAACAGATATGCAGCTTATAATAAAAACACTGAGTTCGCAACTGTCTTGAGAAACCCACAACTAAAAAAGAAAGAGAAATGTAAAACATATTCCCCTTACATACAACCTCAAGAGATTGAAGTCTTAATTTAAAATAAAAATTTCATAAATCTGAAGCGTAATAAAGTGAAGCTATTTTTTGTTATTATATCTCAAAGGATAAAAAAAATATATGCATTGAACTTTTTATTCGCTGAAGATTTTCAACTTTTTTCCCCGCAAAAGCCATTTGAAAAAACACTCTGATTTCATTAAACTGTTTAACTCAGAAATTCTTTGCAAGGTATTTTAAGTTGGAACTTGAATATTACAATTTTAGTTAACAATGTTTAATTTTTTGAGTTAAGTTTCTCCGTCGGAATTTCAGTTGAAAATGTGATTATTTTATGGAAAATTATTGAAGAATGAAGTGTATGTCTATGACCTAAGTGTGTATGCCTATTAACTGTTACTTTTATTTGAAAAAATAAATTTAATTTATACTTAAATAAAAAAATGTGAATACATTATCTTTTCTACTTAATGCTAAAAAAGTTCTTCTTCTTAATGCTGAAATCAAAAGAAGGTTAAGATAGAAGTAAACATTTTGTATAGGACAATAGATATTTGGATTTGTCTCCTATTTTTTTTTTATATAGTAAGTTTTCTAACGTATATCCGCTTGGTCGATTGTTGCAGATTTTCTTGCTACTACTCTTTTCAAAGTCATGATGACCTTAATGAAAATTCATAAGAAGGGGTTGACATGTCAATTTTATGTATATCATGTATAATATAATGGTATATTATTTTATAGCAGTGATGTGAATTAATATTTGAATTAATATTTGAAATGAATCGACACATGCAATGACAATAAGTCGCGACATTTCCTTGAAAATAATTCAACAAGATATAAGTCTACATTAAACTAATGTACGTTTTTTGATAATGTATATGGTTCGCATGCAATCAAAATTAATTTCACTAAATTAAATTCAACGTTTGTTTACTTCATACGTACATATACGAATATAAAATACGAAGCAATGTTATAAATACTATCAAGAGCCTTTTGGGAAGCAAAATTTATGACACTTTAAGGTTTGTTCGAAGACAGTCATGGCATAGTTTGATGGCTTAGTGGTCATTAACTCTTATTTAAGAGCTATGGTGAAAATACCAACTTTCAGTATCGAGTATATGACAACTACGGTACATATCTAGGAGTTTTAGTGTCTAATTATCATTTTTTATGTATTACAGTTATTCGCAAAACAGAGCCACCCCTCTCCATTTTGATCTCCATTGAGGTCAATTGCATTTTAAGTAACAAAAAAGATAGATGAACATGAAAAAGTATGAAAAGGGATTGATATAGAGGTTAAGGATAAAAAATAAAGTGATACCTACCATGGACAAGAATCCATATCCCCAAGCTTTTCTAATTGTGGAGAATATGTAATTTTAATAAATTTCCTTGGTATAAAGCTCATTAAACTTTATAATGTCCAAAAAGGGTCCAAGAGGGGTTCAGGGATTTATTTTCAGATTGACCATATGTATCGTAAGTAAAGATAAAAAAGATAAATACAAGGATAAAAGGTAGAGTGGTTGAAATAGCACTAATTGTGAGTCAAAATTTTTTCGAAATATGTATAGATTTGTACATAATTCATCTGTTGTGCATGTAAAAAAAGAGAACAAAGTCAGAAAACTGTGCTTGTTATTCATCAACTAGACTGTGAAACGAACATGTGCGTCCAACACAGCTGCAAAAAGGTGCTACTAGTTTTATGTTAACATTACATTTATTGTACTGTTATGAATTACTTTTAAAAACAATCTGAAACCCTCTGAATATTCCAAAAATATAAAAAAATACATAGATAGAATTCCTTATCATCTCATATTAGCTAATTCAATGAACTATTAACATATTAAAATAACAGTACACATTTCAGGGAATGAGTGTTTCGGATACAATCTAACGTAACATTAATAGGTGACGTATTCCGTGATTTACGATTGACTCCTCTTACTATCAAGTAAATCCTCATACCTAAAAAAGAAAGAAAAATTATGTATAATTCTGAACTATTTCTGAAAGTTTCGGACCATAAGACGCACCTCAAATTTATGGGAGAATTTTTAGAAAAGAATATTTTGTATTTTGTTAGGGATGTAAAGAAATTTTCAATTTCTTACTTAATGAAGATATATATATATATATATATATATATAATAAAGGTAATTAATATATATAAAATATATAATAAATATTCATTTTATCTTAATGTTACCTCCGGATCATAAGACGCACCCCAATTTTAAGTCGATTTTTTTTATGTAGGTCGGTGTTATGGTCCGAGAACTACAGTAATTTGTTATTTTACTAGTCTTTTTTAAAGGAAGCAAAATTGTTCTCCCTTTTTAAGAAATTCACAGTATTTAACTCTTTTCAGAAGTTTTGGCAAACTTGGGATGAAAATTGGCGGTAAAACATAGTCATATGGAACTCATAAACTTACCTGTATTATAAAATCTCTGACGCTCATTTTATTGTAATAGTATGAATATACAATAAAATGAGTTTCAGAGATTTTATTTCTTAACGAGAGATGTAGTAGATCTCTTGTTAAGAAATTTTAAAACGTAAATTAAGATTCTGTTAAGGTTTATGCATGAGAAATTACACTAAAACTGCAACAAATATTGCAACCCTCGCTACCTGTACCATTTGAAAGCTGGATAAATAAAAGATCAACTGCCAACCTGAATAATATATCATTTCTGACTGGTATCTAACATCACTAACATAACCCAACGGTTGCTTCAAACTTCTACTTTTACTACCCTGTGGCTACCCATGGAAAAAAGGGATGCAAAATTTTACTCATTTATTTATTTATTTTTTATTTCTTTCTTGTGGCGTAGACCAGTTTTGTCAAGTCACAACCTACTTATACGACGGTTTTTCTCCCTTTATTATTCACTGGTTCCTCTTATAAAAATTTCGTCCTATGACAACGTCACCTGTAAGGTATACATAAGATTCGATTCACAAGAATCGAACTTTTGAGTGAATAAATTAAAGAAGCTGCTTGAGATATGCTAATTTCGGCATACGCGCTTGGTATAAATACCATGCAGCTTGATTAATAGAAGGGTTGTTAAAGTTGATAGATAAGCGAAGTAAGGGAGCTACGAGGTAAGCAGCTCCAGGTGTTAACCGGCGCTAGTGCTTAGGGTCCCAAAGTTTACGTGGCAGTACTGCTGGTTTGACTCTCTAGATTGTGAGTATTGCAATGTGTATTTTTATTGAATGCTAATATATATTCTGTACAAGTGGTACGTATGCTTATTGCTGTAAAAGCAAATTCTATATGTGCAACGAATTCAATAAACATTGTTTCATGTATAAACTGTGTTTGTATCAAATTCATTTAGAGTGCCACTTCAAATTATATACACCCAAGTCTGGGTAGAAGTGAGCTATACTCTACACACCTTTACGAACAAGTATTATTGGGATTTTCACTTTCGCATTCTGGTTGAAAATTGATCCGCTCATTTACAAAATCAATTAAGTCAATGAAACAAAAAGTGGAAAAATGTGATAAAAAATATGCATCGATTTTTAAAATTCCTCTTAACCTCTAGCTTACGGGGTCCATTTTTCCGATTCCCTCTTTAGAACGGGAAATTTCATACCCTCTTTGCAGGAACGGCCCTTAAGGGGTTTATAAATAAATAAGTAAATAAATATATATATATATATATGTATAATATATATATGTATGTACGTATGTATGTATGTGTGTGTGTGTATATATATGTATGTGTATATATATATATATATATATATATATATATATATATATATATATATATACTAGCTGAAAACCCGCACTTCGCTACGGAGTACATTCAAAGTAAATACAACGGTCAATGTATGCAATTAATGCCAAAAATAAATAAATAAATAAATATATATATATTATATAATAATAATAATAATAATAAATACGACGATGAATGTATACAATTGATGTAAAATATATATATATATATTTATAAGAAAATCGTAAGGAATATTTTTATAGACAAAATAATGTAGAAGAAAATATTCAAATTAAATCTAATATAAAGAATACTAAAGAATATAGTTCAGTTAATATAGTACAGTTTGTAGAACATTTCTTTTACTGTACTTTAATATTTTTTTGGGTAATGTCCAATCGTCTGCCGTATTATCAAGAAAAAAAGTATATTTTTTGTCTATTTAGTTGTTATGCACGTGACGATAAATTTATTTATAGTACCAGGAAATTATATCACGTGATCAGCATTTAATAAATTAAATTCTAAAAATGAATCTTTAAAAATTCACCAAAAATCAGGAAATGGAGGTAAATATTCGAAAAAGATTTCAATTTAAAGGAATTTTTATGATCTTTCTCGTGATATAAATTTTATAACCTTCAAATTATTATTTCAAATGCAAACTTTAAAAAAGTTAAAAAAAACAGCTTAAAAATTTAATTTAAAAAAATCTAAGAAGAATTTTTGAAAAATCTTTCTTACTGCACCCCTACACTATAAGAAGAATCGCCATGCAAAATTTCAGCCCTTTAGGTCCAGCGGTTTGGTCTGTGCGTTGTATGTCAGTCAGTGAGTCAGTTACGGAACTGTTTTATATATATAGACTAGATGATCATAATTAAACTTGGCCTGTTCAGAGTTCTCTGTAGCTGTAACTGAAAGGCAGATTGAGCTGAAATTTTGCAGATAGACAATTCAAAGGATGCGCTGAAAAATTTCGAAAAAAAAAAGTTTAAAAAGGTGGCGTATTATACGGAAATAATTTAAACAAGCTACAAATTCCAATTCATGCATAATTTATATGTTGCACACTGTCTAGTGATGTAAGGAAAATTGTTCAATGTGGGCTCCCTCATTAGTATGTAAAATGTGCAGGCGATGAACAACGTGTTCAACAACAGACCGCAGCTGGTCGTCAGTAATCTGTCGAACATACAATGTTATGCGGACTTTCAGGTCAGCCAAAGTTGTAACATTCCCCCTATAAACAACGTTCTTTAAATGGCCCCACAACCAAAAATCACATGGAGTGAGATCGGGAGAACGGGCCAGCCAAGGATTAGGAAACGATCGGCTAATCACCCTGTCATCCGTAAAATGTTGTCGCGAAAACCTCCGAACACAGAGTCCATAATGTGGAGGGGCACCATCCTGCATAAAAGTAATAGACTCAAGGCATTGTAGTTTCTGGGGTTGATGTAAAACGAAACCGCTGAACATGACACGATATCTGAGGTTTGTTACAGAACATGTGACAGGGCCTTTATCTTTAAGTTTTTCGAAAAAGAATGGTCCAAGGATAAATTGGGAAGTAAATCCACACCAGACGCTAACTTTGGGCGAGTGTTGCGGAACTGTGTTGAGTGTTGCGGAACTGCACGTGGATTTTCCAAGGCCCAAATTCGACAATTCTGAGTGTTCACTGTTCCGTTCAGATAAAAATGAGCCTCGTCACTCCAGAGAATGTTCCACTTCCATTCGGGCAAGAAAAGTCAGGGCAAAAGATAAGCGATGGTCATTATCGGTAAGAAGCAGTTGCTGGTTGTGGCTGATCTTATGCGGGAAAAAATTTCACTATTTTTCTCAAGATCTTCTGAACTGTGCTAAATGGTACGCATAATTGTCGTGGTACTGCACGTGCACTGCTGACTCCATGATCATTTGTCAGTGACTGCTCGACAACGGCCGTTGCTACTTCTGAAACGACTTCTTCGCTGATAGGCTTTCGCCCACTGCCACGTTGAACGCTTAAACAGCCAGTGTTTTCAAATCGAGATATCATGTCTCTCATACCTTGTGGAGACATTGGACGGCGATGCAATTTCTTTTGACGTCGAATTTCGCAAAGAGCTGAAACAGTATTTCCCTGGTTTTGATAAAAAAACTTTTACGATTAACGCACGTTCTTGTAATTCAATTGCCATCGTAACTTAAAGAATAATTGTAGTATTTGTTCTCTCTTCGTCGGAAAACGCGATATTTAAAAACGTGTCATGAACGGATGGTTTAAAATAAAAATAAAATAATATGCAGATTTTTCAACTTTGAAGGCAGGACTCGAATTAAGAAGCTCTCGCGTCACAGCCAATGGGGTTTGTACAAGTAAATACAACAAGTATTTAAGATGTACGTATTTTTTCAGCGAGTTGGGGGTTTTAAGCAGTAACTATTCTGAGAGTGAGTTGGGACTTTCAGCCATAGTGTTAGTAGCTGTTTTCGCAACAAGTTTGATATTTAGATGTGTTTGCGACGAATTGTCGAGCCATTAAACTTGTATCCCTTCTTTCTTCCTATAACCATCCCAAGCTTTACCATTCAGTTTAAGTAGTTTTTTCAAAATTTAAGTAGGTTAATTTTCGCCCGTTCATGACACGCTTATCTGTATTCTTTTTTGTTTAATGGTTCAGTTTTTGTAAATATTTTTCTTCCAAGCTATTGGATCAAATCGATCCCCTTTTTACTATGTTTTTATGTAAAATAAAAAAAATAAAGGCATTTTAGTTAGCCTCATCAAGTCTACTTTCTTGTGAAAGGTTTTTTACTTCAGAAACTTGGGTATGGGGCAAATTATGCGGTTTAATCCACCCAACAATAATACTCACTATCTCACCCTTTTTATACCAAGAATTCACTTAGAATTCGTATGCTTATGCAAATCAGATTGTTTTCTTTTTCACTTGCAGTGTCACATTTATAAACTTTTGTACCGTCATAATGCTTCAAAATGTAAAAATAACTGTTACTTACTTACACACACACACACACGTACGCACACGCACGCACGCACATTTAAAATGGTAGTTGCTAAAGGTATCAAAATCCTAAAAACGTATTGCGCTGCCACGTCAGAAAAGTGAAAATGCCAACCAAGTGAAGCACTGCCATCTTTTGGTGAACACTAATTAACATATAAGAAATCAACATATAAGAAAGAAAAAAGTGAACAATAAAAATGTCTGAGTCTCTTAAGACCGAACAAGTAACATATGCTCACTTCCTGTAGATTGTTTCTGTTACAGATTTCCGACGTCAAACATATGCAGTAACTTTTCTGAATGAATATACAAACAGACAAACACAATAGAATCTAGTAATTAACATTAAGAGAAAGGCATACCTTTAACAGTTACTCAGAATATTTTAATATTCTTAATCTGTTACTCTCATTTGGGAAACAATTTTTACTTCCAGTCAACAAACTCTTAGAAGAAGCAACATCTGAAGTTCTAGAAAACACTTTCCATCCGACTTTGCCCAGATAGCAAGCTTTTCTTTAATAAGAATTATTTTGTTGCTCAGGAGGTAAGCAGGGCATTAGCGGTGGGGAACTCTGCTATGTGAATACGTTCATTAGAGAAAGCAGAAAACAGTAATTGCATCGAAAAAACAAACTTTCGCTAATCCCTTAACGCTGGGCCTTTGTTGGTTCACGATTAAAATGTAGTATTTCCCAGAAGGGCCAAGTTTCAAGCAAATTAGGGAAATTAAATTAACTTGGGGACTTTAAGATTGTAGCAATCGATAGCTCAGATGATGTTTTTAAAATGTAATGCAATGTTCTGTGTAAAATGTAGATTATTTTGAGAACAAATTAGTATTAAATCATTATTAAATCATCATTAAATCATCATCATCTTTCTATTATAAAGTACTAGCTGAAAACCCGCACTTCGCTACGGAGTACATTCAAATTAAATACAACGGTCAATGTATAAATACGACGATCAATATATACAATTGATGTACAAAATATATATATATATATATATTTATAAAAAAATCGTAAGGGATATTTTTATAGACAAAATAATGTCCAATCGTCTGCCACATTAGCAAGAATAAAAATATTTTTTTGTCTATTTAGTTGTTATGCACGTGACGATAAATTTATTTAAAGTACCAGAAAGAGAAATCACGTGATCAGCATTTAATAAATTAAATTCTAAAAATTAATCTTTAAAAATTCACCAAAAATCAGGAAATGGAGGTAAAAATTCAAAAAAGAATTCATTTTGAAGGAATTTTTATGATCTTTCTCGTGATATAAATTTTATAACCCTCAATGTATTACTTTAAATGCAAACGTAAAAAAAGTTTAAAAAACAGCTTAAAAATTTAACTTAAAAAAATCTAATAAGAATTTTTGAAAAATCTTTCTTAGTGCACCCCTACACTATTAGAAGAATCGCCATGCAAAATTTCAGCCCTTTAGGTCCAGCGGTTTGGTCTGTGCGTTGTATGTCAGTCAGTCAGTCAGTCAGTCAGTGAATGAATGAGTCAGTTACGGAACTGCTTTATATATATAGATTATATTCAACGCATATAATAACATAAAAGTTAATTTATCGATATAAGTGTTAATCATATCATAGCGAAATAAAAATTTAGCAGCGAAATAAAAATTTTAAAAAGTCACTGGTAGAGTCACTGGTCCAGCTTTGAGAGAACTGCTACTTCCCGTGGACGATTCCGCCGCCATATTATTCATAACGGTTTCCACCGCAGTAATGCGGCCTTCCGCCAACGAGGGTCTTCCACTTCGGGGGCCGATCCTCCAAATCCTCGTGTATCACGGTCTTTTATTGCAAAATTTGCACAATTCTGCTGAATCTCTCACACGTCAACACCATCTACCGGTGACTTTTTAAACTTTTTAAACTTTTTTCGGCTGCTAAAAAAAGTCCGACTTCCTTGTGAGCCCTTTCTCGAAAATCGCACTTCTTTATCATGATTTCTTCCTTTTTTATGAATTTTTAAAGTTTTTACGAACTTTTGGCTCCCCCTATATATCAGGTGCATATAGTGAGATTGGACATTTATCTTTTTCACCAATCTGGAACGATAAAATGAATAACTGTTTATAACTTAATCAACGGGGAAAACAAAATTTGAATTTAGACGTTTATTTGATTTTAGTAATTTATACTTAGTGCCACGGAGGTGTTTAAAAAAGCTTGTCGCTTCCATTTTTTTAAAAGTCAGAGCACCTTAGATCTGTGTTTATTTTATACAGAATAAAAGGCCTTTTAACTCCTGATTCAGCCTTTCTACCAATTTTCATATGAAACATTCACTGTTCGTGCTGTAGGAGCGAATATGCAACAGAAACGGAAAGGGCTGAAAGGGAGAAAATATATTTTATTACAAGGCTTATACACTGAAGTGCCACTGAATTAGGGATAGCAAAGCCCATGCAAATTGTGTAGCGCTGTGCATCATGTATGCGCAAGTGAGGGCGCTGTGGTAACTGCATATATAGCGCGTACTGTGTTTGTTCTGAATTAGTTGTTGGAATTGCCAGTATGGGTAAACTGCCTGATTTAGACGCCTTCGATCGCGGACAAATCGTAGGTGCGCGACGATGCGCATGGGCCATTCAATTACCGAAATCGTCAGACAGCTAGGATTTTCAAGGTCGACAGTGTCAAGAGTATACCAAGAATACATGGATGGTGGAAAAAAAACTAGCGATCGGGCAAACTGCAAAGGACAATTAGCCTTGACAGTGCGTGGTGAGAGACGGCTCAGGCGTATTGTACGTAGCCAAACATTAGCTCAAATTACCACCCAGTTTAATGACGGTGCCAGTCGTACAGTCAGTAAACGGACTGTGCAACGCTCGCTTCACCGTATGGGTTTCGGGAGCCGTCGACCTACGAGAGTACCATTGCTCTATACTCGCCATCGGGCTGCACGTCTTGCCTGGGCAAGAGATCACAGAGATTGGAGTGTAGAGGACTGGAAACGAGTAGCATGGAGTGATGAGTCTCGATTCCGACTACTTAACGCCGACGGGAGGCTGAGAATATGGCGTCAGGCTGTTGAAGCCATGGATCCTGCATGCCTGGCTGGAACTGTACAAGGGCATGGAGGCTCAGTCATGGTCTGGGGTGTTTTTTCGTGGCACAGTTTGGGATCTTTGGTGCGTGTACAACCTCCCTCAATGCAATTCGGTACGTAGAGTTGCTGGGTGATCACCTCCATCCGTTTATGCTGTTCTGTTATCCGCACGGTAATGGAGTTTTCCAGCAAGACAACTGTACCTCTCACAAGTCCCGGTTGGCTACTGGCTGGTTGGATGAGCATTCCTCTGACTTCTCTGTCATGAATTGGCCACCTAGAAGCTCAGCAAGCCATTCCCGTGGAACGTTTCCAGAAACTTGTTGAATCTATGCCTCGTGGTGTGGCAGCCGTTATCAAGGCCAGAGGAGGCCCAACTCGTTACTAGGTAGGTATCCCTAATTCAGTGGCACTTCAGTGTATATATGGCATTGAAAAATTCTCCTCCTTACAATATTTGGGGAGTTTAAAGCATTTTCTGCACAGTTTCTTTTCCTGTTTCCGCATTTTGATGACGTGAAATTCTTAGCAATGATCTCTTCAACAGAAAAATAATTTAATAAAAGTGATGAGGTGAATAATTTTTTAAAAACTTGGGCCTCACTATGGGGTTACGTCAGTTTATACAGCAGATTTTCCATTCTTATGATGAGCAATCAGAAATTTTCCTACCTGCTTTAATATGATCACAAATTTAAGTTTTTTTTCATCCAAAGGTAGACGTTCAAAAAAGGAGTACATTGTTTTTAAGTTAGAAGGGTACGTGCCCACCTTATGTCACCCCCGGGGTTGCTCGGTAAAAATTGGGGTGACATCTAGCTAAATTGGACTCAACCCATGTAGTAACATTCAAACAACTGGAACTCGCAGCCATCCTTTTGCCCCGTCTGGGAGCATAAGCCACAACAACAACACAGATGTTTAAAAAGTCTAAATTTTTCTATATTTTATGTTTTGTTCAACTTTTAGTTACTTCTTTATCGCTATAAATTAATGTTATTTTGAAGCATGTCATTAAAAACACAG
>OU015495.1:144627048-144839548 GCA_907164885.2 Dolomedes plantarius | reverse complement strand
GCATCGAACCAAGGAAGTCCAGATCACTGGCTCGCAGCTCATGCCAACTGGGCCACCGCGTCCCGCTCTTGAAATTCTAAAGCTTCCTTATAAGTAATACTGATGTCGAAATGACAGACATGCTTACTTTTTTGTTTTGACTAAAATATCGAGTGAAAAACTATTTTCATTATGTTACAACTAACATTTAATTGTTTAATAACTTGTTAAATGTTCTTGATTTTTAAAGTAACATATCTATATATATATAAAACAGTTCCGTAACTGACTGACTCACTGAACAGACCAAACCGCTGGACCTAAAGTGCTGAAATTTTGCATGGCGATTCTTCTTATTTTTTTTAAAATTAAATTTTTAAGCTGTTTTAGTAACTTTTTTTAAGTTTCAATGTAAAATAATTATTTGAGGGTGATAAAATTTATATCACGAGAAAGATCATAAAAATTCCTTTAAAATGAAATATATTTTTCGAATCTTTACCTCCATTTTCTGATTTTTGGTGAATTTTTAAAGATTAATTTTTACAATTTAATTTATTAAATGCTGATCACGTGATTACTTTTTCTGGTACTTTAAATAAATTTATCGTCACGTGCATAACAACTAAATGGACAAAAATTTTTTTTTCTTTTCTTGCTAATGCGGCAGACGATTGGACATTATCAAAAAAAAATATTAAAATACAGTAAAATATATGTTCCTCAAGCTGTACTATATTAACTGTACTATATTCTTTAGTATGTCCTATTAGATTTAATTTGAATATTTTCTTCTACATTATTTTGTCTATAAAAATACCCGTTACGATTTTTTTATAAATATATTTTTTCGTTTTTTTTACATCAAATGCATACATTGATCGTTGTATTTATTATAAATATATTTATACATATTTTTGGCATTAATTGCATACATTGACCGTTGTATTTAATTTGAATGTACTCCGTAGCGAATTACGGGTTTTCAGCTAGTAATATAATACGAGAAAATGTAAATTTATGCACGTGATTTGCAAAAACTATAACATAATTGAGTCTGCTTCACAAAATACAAATGACTTCGAAGCATGACAAGAAGTAAGAAGCATAACGCCGATCAGCAAATGAGCTAGAAACTAGCTTTACACTTAAACGTCGAAATATTAATGACACCAAGAAAAAGATTTCATGTTACGAACAAAGCCGTGTTTTCATTTCTTCTAGACGCAGTTTACTTTCGTCTAGTAACGGCAGATTAAAGAATATTTGACAAGCTGTTCTTATTATTTCTTTAATAGCCGAAAATGCGTTTCACAGCTGAAGCACCGCCATTCGCTCCGCTGTTAGTAACCGCCGAAGATGGTATACAATCGCGCAGAATTACAGCTTGTTTCGGTAATTGGCAGAGAAAGCAAGACGTCGGAGTTAGTTGGAGCGAAGCAGGCACACATTATGACACTCTACTGCAAATGGAGGCAATTATTTAGGAGAGGTAAAAATGTGTTGCTGCTTAAATATTGTACTTGATATGAGTACGTATTTATATACATTAAAATACTACAAACATAAGGTGTATGTACCATGAAGCATTATATTTTATGTAGCGTTATTTTAGTTTTCAGTACATTAGGTTCGAAACAAAATTCCCCCCTCAAAAAAATGCGTGAATTCAAAGAGAAAATTTTAAATTTCCCCACCAGTATAAAATCATACACAGGTAATGCAAAAATTCATAGTAGGTAAAGGTCCTTTTTTTTTTCTTTTAAGTTTTGCAGCTTTTAAAAATTGGGAAAAAAATAACTTACTAATTTTCATCCCTCTGATATCGCGACAAACAGTTTTCCGTAACTAACGTTATAAACTTCGACGTTCGATACAAAGGATACTTAATTCAACAGAGAATCGATTCAAATTATTCAGATTTCCTAAAAATCGAATGAACAGTATTTTATAAATTCACGTGTTGTAGTACAAACTCAGGGTCACGCGGGAATTTGTGCAAAATAAAGTCTTACTTATCCCAAATGGGAGGGTTAAGATGCCTAAGAAGCTTAAAATAATTCCTTTTTTTGAAATAAATAACACCATAACATGTCACATTTACATTTATAGAGTAAATAGCTCACTTCTACCCAGACTTGGGTGTATATAATTTGAAGTGGCACTCTAAATGAATTTCATAC
Source organism: Dolomedes plantarius (assembly GCA_907164885.2). Classification (NCBI taxonomy): domain Eukaryota; kingdom Metazoa; phylum Arthropoda; class Arachnida; order Araneae; family Dolomedidae; genus Dolomedes; species Dolomedes plantarius. The sequence continues at coordinate 144,837,386 of OU015495.1, read as the reverse complement.
AAACACAGATTATACATGAAACAATGTTTATTGAATTCGTTGCACATACAGAATTTGCTTTTACAGCAATAAGCATACGTACTACTTGAACGGAATATATATATATATATATTAACATTCAATAGAAATACACATTTCAATACTCACAAACCAGCAGAGAGTCAAACCAGCAGTACTGCCACGTAAACTTTGTGTACTGGAGCTGCATACCTCGTAGCTCCCTATTGCTTATCTATCAACTTTAACAACCTTCTTCAACCCTAACAACCTTTTTTATTAATGACGCTGCATGGTATTTATACTAAGCGCGTATGCCGAAATTAGCATATCTCAAGCAGCTTCTTTAATTAATTCACTCAAAAGTTCGATTCTTGTGAATCGAATCTTGTGTATACCTTACACATTGTTTGACTTTTTCATTGCTACTTAGTATATTTTCCATCCTTTTATAATACATACCAGCTAGTAAATGCTCCGACATTTTAAATTTGTGGTGGACGCAACAGAACATTTGCCAGGAGTTCAGTACAGTGTAATCTCCACCCTCACTTTTCTGAGGTTTTAATATCAGTACCCAAATCTGACAAAGAAAAGAAAATTAAAGCCACGTATCGTTACTAGACTCTAATTACTATAACAAAATTCCGTATTTTTGTGTACATCAAATAAGACGAGGCTTATTTCTGTAGCTAACTGATACCACTTGTGAGCTGTTCGGAATGCAGGCCCAGAGAATGTAGTGGTTAGCGAGTAGGTTTCGGTAATGAGGGTGCTCGGTTCGAGTCGCACCAAGCTTCCACTGAATGCTCTCGTGTCGGGTTTGGGAACGTTGAATCTCAGGCCAGAAAGTACCTCCGGGAGGTGGGAGGAGGATAAGAGTTCTCCAGATGTCGTCCCTTGAAAGTGCTCGATCTAAAAAGTGGCGGCATAAAATTCTCCGGCAGGGATTCAACTCAGGAAGGTCTTAGTTGCTATGTCGGGCCCTTTCTGGTCCTTTGGAAGCATTTGATGTCTTTCTATATGTCTTGGGGGGCGTCCATTAATTACGTGAGGCGATTTTGGTGATTTTTCGACCCCCTCCCCCCCTGGTGAGATATCGTGAGATTTGGCTCGACCCCTCCTCCCCCCCCCTTATCTCACGTGAGATTTTTCAAAATGCGTATTTTTAGTGTATTTACGTTAATCTGTGCTTGATAGCGTTTGATTTATTTAAAAAAACATAATCTGCTTAATTATTTTTATTTAAGACTAGTTAACACTAGCATTTAAGACTACTAGGAACGTAGTCTAGAATCACAGTAAGAAAATCGAACAATAAAATACTTAAATAGGAACTACTAAAATTCGTAAAAGAATATTCATTCTAATTCAGTCCACGGGGACTCATGTGTGGTCTCAAGAGTAACAACTGGAACTATTGTGTAGGATTTAGCCATATTTTAGTGTAGAAACATGTTTTACTTAATATAATCCAGTTTTCTCGCAATTTTACACTGTTTCTTGCGGAAAAAAATTACGTGATATTTGCCGAGACCCCCCCCTCTCCCCCACGTGAGACTGGGTGAGATTCGGTTCGACTCCCCCGCCCCCCCCCCCAAAAAAAAAAGCCTCACGTAATTAATGGACGCCCCGTTGTGGCGGTCGAGATCGAGAAGAAGACATAATTTAACTGGCGGAAGAAGAAACCTCGGTGAGCCGAGGGAAGAAGAAAACATCGAGAAACACCGATGTAACCAGATATAAGCATCGGGAGTGTTGTGATGAACTCTCTCGATTCCCTTTCAGTACTCTGTTCTGTGAATCCAGCACACCAATCCGTTACAGAAAAGTTAGCCCGGGATTACGGCATTCTGATGATTTTTTATGTTCTACATATTTGTTAAAGTTTTGTTTAAGTTTGAGAAAGTTTATTAAAGTTGTTAAAAGTTCTAGTAACGCATTTCCTGTTCCACATTAAACACCGAATGAGGGAGTCGACAGTATATTAAGGCTGATATGTACTAAGAAAAAAATCATATTTCCCTTTTCCTCTTCTTGCAGACTCTTGTGGTGGGAGGAGTCCAGTTCACAGTTCGAGAATTCCCCCACCCTTAGGATTGACATTTTGAGGGATTGTAATGGCTCTCTCTCTATAGGGGGGGTTAAGTGATGGCCCCAAATTCTTTATTTAAAATATATATTTGTCAACTATTTACAGTAACAAAAATGCTGATAATCAAATAAAACTGGTATTGTCAGATAGCCTGAACTTTTCTGCAAAGCGCCATAGAATTCATTTTATACATTTCGTCCACCGAAGGAATTTATGAGCGTTTAAAACACACTATACCAGATTTTCCCCCGAATAATTTAAATTTTAAAATATTAATTGCATTTTTTAAAAACACGAAAAATGTATACAAATGTAAAATTTCTTTCTCTATGACGGAGTACAATTTTTTCTAAAAAATCTTTGAATCCAAGTCGGCAATCCGTGGACAAATTTTCTCCATAGGTTAACATTGAGGTGAGCGAATCCAATGGGGTTAGTACATAGCAGTCTTACAGTTGGTCCAGATCGTTTCATCATAGTCTCCTTAACTTTTACTGTTGTAATGGAAAAATGTGCATAAGCCAGTTGTTTCGCATCCAAACATGTTGAGGTTAAATTAAACCGGATAACCTCTCCATAGACTTCATTTTCGCTATTGTCCTAACCGTAAGGAAATGAACCAGCGTTAAATGACCTCGAATAGTTTAATCAGAAATTTATGTACCAACATTTCTTGAGATAAAGTGCTCAAACTATTGGATAATAACACAATCTTAAACGGTATTCCAGATTATGAATTTTCCAATGATTAATATGTCCATTTTCTTAAAAAGTCAAAATATATTTTACTTTACACGAGTAATTTTTAAAGAAATATTTCGCGTAACTTACAATACGTAAAATCATAGTAAAATGGTAGGTAACATATTTTCTCTATCGAATAAAAACATGATAAGAATAAAAGTATAGATGGACTTCTTTCAGGACACATTCTCTGAAATGAAAAGGGTATATTGGATTTATCGGAAGAGTAACTTCAAATTCTGAGTTTTCTACCATTTCTTTCGAAGTCGCGTAAAAAAAAAGTTAGTTTTTTCTTCACTTTTTGCCATGTCCGAGAAAGTAAACACGTTTTCTGAAGTTTAATATCAGTGGCTAGTGAAAAATAAACTTTAAAGGTCGTGTATATTTTTAACTCTCTAGAAATAATTCCAGTATCTAGGAACAGATGATAACGATTATTGTTGACGAACAAAAGTGTGACAGATGATATTCTGAGATTTGATGACACTTGTGACTTTGAAATTTGATAGGCTATGATTGAAAAAGAAATATGCTTGCCGAAACAATAATTTATAGAAAACTTTTTTGGTTAGAAAAAAAGAAAAATTCTCTCATAATTTAGAAGCGTATCATTAATGTAAATATATCGTCTCTTATGCATAATATCATATTACCTTATATAAATAAATAAATAAATAAGTATATATATATATATATAATTATTTATGTTAATAATAATAATATTAATAATAATAATAATAATTTATAATATGTTGTACCAGCATGAAATTACGAACCTGTTAACAGATCTTTAAACCAGACCGTTTATATTTATCAAATTTTTATGATTCTAACAGTCACCTCTATTATACAATGAAGTGCCACTGAATTAGGGATAGCAAAGCCTATGCAAATTGTGTATCGCTGCGCATCATGTATGCGCAAGTGAGGGCGCTGTGGTAACTGCATCGTATAGCGCGTACTGTGGTTGTTCTGAATTAGTTGTTGGAATTGCCAGTATGGGCAAACTGCCTGATTTAGACGCCTTCGATCGCGTACAAATCGTAGGTGCGCGACGCATGGGTCATTCAATTTCGAAATCGTCAGACAGCTAGGATTTTCAAGGTCGCAGTGTCAAGAGTATACCAAGAATACATGGGTGGTGGAAAAAAAACTAGCGATCGGGCAAACTGCAAAGGACAATTAGCCTTGACAGTGCGTGTTGAGAGACGGCTCAGGCGTATTGTACGTAGCCAGCGAAGCCAAACATTAGCTCAAATTACCACCCAGTTTAATGACGGTGCCAGTCGTACAGTCAGTAAACGGACTGTGCAACGCTCGCTTCACCGTATGGGTTTCGGGAACCGTCAACCTACGAGAGTACCATTGCTCTATACTCGCCATCGGGCTGCACGTCTTGCCTGGGCAAGAGAGCACAGAGACTGGAGTGTAGAGGACTGGAAACGATTAGCATGGAGTGATGAGTCTCGAATCCGACTACTTAACGCCGACGGGAGGCTGAGAATATGGCGTCAGACTCATGAAGCCATGGATCCTGCATGCCTGGCTGGAACTGTACAAGGGCATGGTGGCTCAATCATGGTCCGGGGTGTTTTTTCGTGGCACAGTTTGGGATCTTTGGTGCATGTACCAACCCCCCTCAATGCAATTCGGTACGTAGAGTTGCTGGGTGATCACCTCCATCCGTTTATGCTGTTCTGTTATCCGCATGGTTTTGGAGTTTTCCAGCAAGACAACTGTACCTCTCACAAGTCCCGGTTGGCTATTGGCTGGTTGGATGAGCATTCCTCTGACTTCTCTTTCATGAATTGGTCACCTAGAAGCCCAGACTTAAATCCTATTGAGCATCTTTGGGATGTTTTGGAACAAGCCTTGAACGGCCATCACACAGCACCAAAGAACCTTACTGAATTATGGACAGCTTTAGCCAATATTTGGCAAGCCATTCCCGTGGAACGTTTCCAGAAACTTGTTGAATCTATGCCTCGTCATGTGGCAGCCGTTATCAAGGCCAGAGGAGGCCCAACTCATTACTAGGTAGGTATCCCTAATTCAGTGGCACTTCAGTGTAATTTAATACGTGTTTTTTTAGCCAGAGGTCGTGTGCATTTTAACACGTTCGTGAAAGAGGGGAGTGGTGGTTGTGAGGAATGCTCAATCTTAATGTTTCCCTGTTGGGTATTATAACTTAGATATATATAGATTTTAGATCCATGAATGAAAATAAAATAGATCGAAATTCAAAATAACTTTGTGGAAAAGGCGGGGCTAAAGCTCATGCAAATGGCTTCTAATGGCAATCTAATGCAATTTCTTAGGCATGGGAAGAATAATGGAGTAAAAGTAAATGGGTCTACAGACAAACCAGAATGTAGGAAGCACACTGTTATCCAAAATACTGCATTAGGCGTAGGCGTTGAGCTTACCATGAATTGGGACCAAGGGTCAGTCCATACCAGAAGAAATACCCCCAGACCACAATTCCATCTCCGCCGAACTTTACTGTGGGCACAATGCATTTTGGCAGGAGGCGTTCTCCAGGCAGACTCCTGACCCAGCCATTTGAACGGTAGAGGGTGAACCTTGATTCGTCGCTCCAGAGAACCCGTTTCACCTGATCTAAGGTCCACTTTCGACATGCTTTGCACTACATTAACCGAGCAATACGGTTGGACTTTGTGATCAAAGGCTTATGGGCGGCAGCACGACCATGAAAACCAAGAAGATGTGTTTCATTACGGATGGTATTCATTGAAAAAACACTCCCGGATGTCTGTTGAAACTCCTGGAGTATGTGAGTTTGTGGGCTATCGGCTGGGTGTGGTTCCTCCGAATTTCTCTGGACAGCACCCGTCGGTCTCAATCTCCTAGTTTCTTGGGTCTGCCGACTCGGGGCACATTCCAATAATCACCGCTCACCTTCCACTTCTGAATCACATAGGCCACTGTCGATTTTGAGTAATTCAGCTCTCTAGATATGTGCTTTAAGGATCGAACATGTCTGTGATACCCGACGATTACACCTTTCTCGAAATCAGATAACTCTGCACTTCGGGACATCTTGCATGCGACTAATGCCATTGTTGTTTCCTACACGATATTTAACGGTGGAGGGCATGACGTATATCAGGACTGCAGATGTCGTCAATTGCATGGGTGTCCAAATACTTATTGGTAGAAGGTGTGGTAGTGGGAGGAAACCAATATTTATTGAATCCGTTCCGAGATAATAAAGCCCATAAAGTTTTGTCAACTCATGTTTATTTGTGCATTGAAAATCCAGAAAAGGTTATTTTTTGATTCTGGAAACATGTATGGAAATAATATGGATTCTGGAAATAATTTTATGTTAATCTTGCTATTTATATTGACAGGTTTCAGCTGGATCTTATTTCAGGCCTATCCTTAACGATCTAATTGTTCGACATTTCCGTGCTCTTACATTTTGAAAGGATGTTGATTATTGAACTAAAGGAGAACAAAATTTCCTGAACTAAAACTTTATAAGCGATAGACTTCCAACATGAAAGGGAGATATAGTCAGTTACTCTAAATTATAATTTTTTAAATTACTCTAGAGTGCAAGACTTTCCTCACGAAGTAAAATTTGTAGTCCCTTAATAAGAGAAAACAGTGTTGCCCACATAATCTCATAAATAATTTTAAAACAGACAGATATGTTGAAAAACTTCGGCATCTTTAAAAATATGTAAATTTAAAAGGATAAGATAGTAAGCATCGTACAATTCATCCGGTTGTATGGATTTTGTCATAGCAAGGTACCGCAATGGAAACCGGAGATCAAATCCGGGCTCTACATGGAATTTCCTGTACCGTCTTCCCAAAGGAAGCAAAGTTGGGTCGCCTATGGGCGCCTTTCTAAACGATGTAAACAGTTTGTTGTGTATTAGGGGAAAAGCCCAATGGATAAAACTAATATCACATTGGATATTAAAAAAATTTCTGTTACCCTTCTATGTAAAGTTTATATATAAAAGACAGCTGAATATTTCGCCATTTTGATGCAAAAGCCTCCGTGCAATCTACTTGAGACGTCCAAACTATTAGTTCGTACTGGACGAATTGTTTCACACCCTCTCTCATAAATAATCGCTTAGAGACTTTGTCTTACAGATTCATATTATTTAACGGTGCCAAGCAGGACTTAATCTCATTCTTAACATTTAGAACTTTAAACGTTGTCTTTGTTTGACATTTTCCTACATTTAAATAAAAAATAATTGTAACCATGAAAATTTTAATCATGTTGTACGCAAGTATGGTATGTAGTTCATCCGAGTAATTTATAGTTATATTTTAAACCACTTTCCCAACAAGGGAAATAGTGATAAAATTTAGAAAGTCAATTAATTACTCGTTTATTAACTTTAAAGAGATGTAATTACTGTACTATTTAATAAAATAAAATCTTTAAAATGTCTCTAAATTTAACAGAGTCATCTTAAAATTCAACTCATTTCCAATATAAGTGAGTTATGTAATCTTTTTTCATAGAAAGTTCTAGTTAAAGATGATGTAAAGTTTTCACTGAAATTATTTTTATCAAATATCTGTAGTAAAATTTTTCTGTCATATGTAATCAAAATAAAATGCCTAGAAAATATATCTATCTTGTGATGTAATATTCATTCGCAGCAATGATTAAACAACATAGTTTTTATTTTTTAAAATAACTTTAATTAATGAATTGAATATATGCCGCATTAACCTTTAATGTCAAACTATCGTGATCTTAAAATCGGTCGTTAATTAATTTCCAATATATGTCGACTTCATAGTCACAGTTTTTTTTTCTATGAAAATATAAAAAAAAACCTTTTCTTCAATATTCATTCTTGCCAATCATTTTCTTTCATTCTTAAATGGTTGAAAGCTTTGAAGTGGCGTTTTAAAATAACCTTTACTTGTAAGGTGTTTTTTCACACTGAACCGTTACATTATATTTCTACCCTGATGCTAATTAGTAAACTAAAATGTCAAGGGTTTTCTTGCTCACGATGACAAGCTCTTTATTTAAAAAATTCTTTTTATTCCTCATACAAAAATATGGGATCCCTTAAGTTAAAGACAAAAAAAAAATATCAGGTATAAAGATTAAATTATTGATGAAATTGAGAGCTGTTTTTTCTCCAAGGAGTGGAAAAATGATGAGGGAAAAATACGTGCACATAGTTTCCACCTCAAATTTATTTGAACATATTATATATAAAAAAATTACAGATTAATTTTTTCTTTTAAAATTTCATATTTCTTTTGAGAATTTAAAAATAATTTACGCATAAACTATGGAGCTATACATACAATACTATTTTATATACAAATGATTTTATGCATAATGTAGACACAACTGTTTTATGTTACAAAATACGGTACATTTTCGTACATATACCCCAATAGGTCCAGTATAATGCACTCACTCCCCACTATTTTGTAAAGTTACCCCCTCCTCTCCCCAAAGATAAAATAAAACATCAAGCTTCTACCACGAGGGAGGAGTCCGGTTTCGAATCTCGACCTTTTTCATAGGGCTGTCTGTCCCCGCATAAAGACCAAAATGGGTTTGCCTATAAAAATATTTCTAAAGGGGAATATATGTATGCAGTAAAAATGTCGAAGAAGGGGCAATATTTATTTGTACTATAATGAAATAATGGCTTTATGAAGTAAATCAAGAAAAGGCTAAATAATGTAAGAATACTTTGTATGTATGAGATGAAATATTTTTGATGAAATATTTTTGATGTCTTTGATACCCAAACACATAAATATATCCATCATTTTCAAAGCTAATAAGTTGGAGGTTTAGCCCTAAGGGATATTACATTTAAATATTCGAGTTTCTGGTTGGAGTTTTTAGAAAACATACCACGTTGCTTAAAACATTAACTAATACCTTAATTATCTTAAAATGATCTACATGTAGAATGTACAACCTGATAGTACATACTTTTTAATGCATAAATAAATGATAACTCTATTTCCCATGCATGAATTATGGACACATATTTGTAATTTGGAAGCTATTTGTAATTTTATTTTAAATCTAAATGTTGGACCATTTGGGTGAAAAGAACTAGATTACTTTGTTTAATTCTTTGCAATGAATGTTAAAGTATTTTACGCTTTATAAGCACATGAGCTAGTCGGAACTTAATAAAAATAGCATCACTGCCATGAAAAGTATAGATAAAAGATTAGAGGAGTACCTGAATAAAATTTCTGGGATTTAAAATTACAGCTCAATGAAGTATCGTCTTCCAAAAGGAAATTTGTCTATTTTTGTATATTCTATACTTTGTCACCAGCCATATAATATTCTGTAATGTGAACTGTAGGGAAAGAGATTGAAAAGTTAGTAGAAACTTCAGTTTAGCATTGCGACGTAGAAGATAGAATGTAAGATTTCAGAATTAGAAAAAAAATCTTTTGGAATTTAATTTTTTTAAATTTATCCAGTTAAAACCAGTGTAACCTGAGTCTGCAAATCAATATATCAAACATCTCAGTATAGTGTTATTATGTTTTAAACAAAGTGCGTGAAGCAATAGATGGGCAAGTTCAAATTAAGTTTTATTAGTATCAATGCTAAAAAAATAGTGTACGTATGATTTAGACATTTTGGATTTGAATTCTGAAAAGAATTCTTGAATTGACAATTACAGCATAATATAAGAATTAACGAGTCAAAAATGGCTTATTTAATTCTCACGTTATGCTGAAAATTCCATATTTCATACAAATAATTATCTTTACCCCCTTACTTTCATTCAAATTTCATGTTATCATTTTACTCTCTGCATTACTTTAGTTTAAATTCCCCTTTTTCCGTGTAAATTTAGATCAAGTTTATCTGTATATTTAGCACTAGCTGAACACCCGTGCGGAGTACATTTTAGGATAATTGCAATGAAAAAATAGTGAAGTCGCTTTTCAGAAGATTTCCTTATAAACAATATTTTTTGTTTCTTTATTGGGTGGAACTAATATTACCAGGCTCGTCTGCGAATTTACGCGTGAGCAAGCTACGTAAAACTGACCGTGGGAGAAACAATTTTCTCGTAAATCTACGCCAGCGTATTTTAAAGTCTGGCCTTGAGACCTATTTATCGTCATGGCGAAGCATACTTTGAGGGGAAATTGCAGTTTTATATATAGGTTTAATTTAATATCCATAAAACATACTAATTTGAATTAAATTCTTAAAAACTTCCATATCAATTAGTCTAGTGGTTAAATTTTATCTTTTATTCTATTTTAATATTTTTTGTCAGTTTATTTCGTTGTTATGCACCTGAAGCAAAATTAATTTAAAGTATCACAAAAAGAAAAGACATCACGCGATCAGAATTTATTATATTAAATTATAAAAATTAATCTTTAAAAATTCACCTAAAATCAGAAAATGAAGGTAAAGATTTGAAAAATATTTCATTTTAAAGGAATTTTTATGATCTTTCTCGTGATATAAATTTTATAACCCTAGAACAGCTTAAAAATTTAATTTTAAAAATCTAAGAAGAATTTTTCAAAAATCCGTAGTGCACCCCTACACTATAAGAAGAATCTCCATGTAAAATTTCAGTCCTTTAGGTCCAGAGGTTTTGTCTGCGCGTGATCTGTCAGTCAGTCAGTTACAGAACTGTTTTATATATATAGATTAATTTGTCGGCAAGTCTTACGGGAAATTCTCTGCAGTAAGTCAGAAAAAATATTTCCTGAAAAGGTTAAAAGAACCCAGAAAAATAATACAGAGATTCAATTAGTCACAGAAACTCATTTTCTGATTTCAAATGGATGCATGGGTACGGCATATCAGGTTGATTCAGACCCTGGTATCTATGACAAATTCTCCACAATACCAAAAAATTGGAGTTTTTTCAAAAAATTGCAGTTTTGAATTATTCGAAACAAGAGTTAATTATGTGACTGCATTTTACCTCAATTTTGTTATTATAATTCACTCTGGCCTTGAAAAATTTCTTAATTTTTTTTCTTTCTGATTCTAATGGGAATTCCTGATTCCTCCATATGTTCAACAGAAGATATTTCTAAACGTAGCGTTACGTGAAACACGTCATTATTATAAGCTATGCAAATATTGAAGTAGATTTTTTTATCTTCTAAAAATATGTCCTTTAAGACAGAAATCTGACTGCTTACCTTTGAAGAAGACTGAGATAAATTAGGCTTTTTATCATGCCAGCTGGAAAGTCGCAAAATAGTGTCCCCATTATTTTACATGGTAGTTGAAGTAATCCTTCTGCCGTAGCATTCATTAAGGGATGAATTCACGCTGTTTTTATTTTGTTTGTTTACTCATCATCATTCTTCATATGCAAAAATACTTTTCGCTAATGTTCTTTGACGTATATTTCAGGCATTACTCTATTCGTATCTCGTGAATACCGACTGTTGCTGTAGAATATGGTTTTATGAGGTTTCTTTTAAATGTATGAGTTAAATATCTTTTCATCTCGCTCGGAAATTAAGCTTTTTCCGATACTTTTCCTCTTTAAGAATTATAAACTTCCAAGACATTTTTTTAAAATGAAAAGTAGGAATAAGTAGTTTAAAAAAGTGTTTTGAAGGGAAAATAAAGGAAGAGCTTTTCATAAGTTTAAAAAGAAGCTTTTTATAAGTTTAGTTACAATTATTGTCTGATTCTTCTGAGAATTTAAGCCTAAAAACATACATTACGATACATTTCCTGATGTTGCGGAGTTCTATTGTCGATAGGCTGTATTCAGTTCTAATGTATTTGAAGGACTCAATTATCATGCTGTCAACCCAAAATGAAGGCTATTTAAAATTGAGGGTTTGAGAACCCCAAGTGTTTGGAGTAATTAAAGTAGTCCGGATTGTCTTGCCGATTAGATTGCAATATTCTGTTGTTGTTACACTTCCCTGAGGTAATTCCGCACCTGGTCCTATACAACTTTACTCCCCAAATTAACTCTAAAAGAATATTGATGACGTAGATTATAATTTCCACAAAGTATATTGGCTGAATTGAATGTCCCAGACTGAAGGGAAGAATACTCATTTATCAAGGTACGCACCGTCAACTAATTGTAGTTAGAAAATATTTCGTGTATCACCACGTTCTCACATATGTAGTCATGAAGCATTTTTAAGACCGAAATTTAGGTCAAGTTAAGAATTAAACCGAGGCATATACCAGTTGCAGCTATTCCTGGAATCTAAGATGCTGAATGAATAGGAGTAATACCCAGGGCTAGATTTGAGGCGGAACGTGCCGGAACGGCGTTCCGGTAACCCTCTTTATCAATAATTTGGAATCCCCCCCCCCCCGGAAGGTTACCGTTCCGGCACCTCTATTGCTAGAAATCTAGCACTGGTAATACCTTTTAGCAAATAGTCCAGCTCTAATTACACTTTTTAATCAGTAAATACCACATATACTAAGGAGACGATTACTAAATCTGATTAATTTAATTTTTCAAAGGTGATTTTGATTTGATTTTGTTACATAAGACATCAATATCATTTGTATCACCTCGGACATTAATCTTCCGGGTGAGTGATTTACCTCATAGAAGCGAATCATTTAATACTCCTAATGTGTTCCTTGGGTGAACATTATTTTACTTTCCTAATCTTTAAATTATTTTCATTGAGGTGAAAGCGACGCAAAGCTTTCATAAAATGCGAAAAACAGGATTAGAACGGTTGTTAGTAATGCCCTTTGGTCGGAAGTGTTCCAGACCAGGTCCATATAGCTTTTGTTGACAGAGGCTATATGGATCTGCGCCTTCACGTCTCCGGTTTACAGTAGTACCAGAAGATTCGGAGTCCGTCTTAGCTAAGTGCCATCTCAATCTTTTACGAGCATCCAAAGGGGCGACATCTGAGGGACCCTCGGTGTCGTAAGACGACGCGCTGCCGTTAGGCTTACTCGGGCCCATTTAAGAGAGTTAATTTAATTAATTGGTTAGCAATAATACTGCATTTTTTAATGTACTCTTATAAATTAGTTTCCTCCATAGAGAGAGTTCATAAGTGCGGTGACTAAGTTAATTCGCATTTCGCAGCAAAATTAAAACCAACGATTTCGGAATACTTTAAATATTAAATATGTGTCATGATTTACAGCTCGGTTAGGACAATTTGTTTTAGATAAAGTTAGTCAGAAAAAATTTATTGAGGAAAAAAATGAGAGATTTTACTTTTAAGAATAGTTTATAAAAGTTCATAAAGTCATTTATCCCAGAAAGAACTGATTTCTGGATAGGAAGGCGTGGATAATGAATGCTAAAACTATTTGTCTAAGCACACGTCCTCTTTTACGGAGACATAACTTGAAATTAGTCTATTCAGATCATTAGGTCTTCAACTGCCTGTTGCCAGAAAAGTTTTGAATAATGTTTCTTTCTAAAGTTTTTCAATTACCACCCAATATGCATAAGAGTTTTAAGCTACCCATGTTTTTCAATCTTTTTACATATCTCTAATTCTTGTCCGAAGCATAACCGTAAAATCTGAAGCTCCTTCATCATTTATCGCTACTAAAAAATACATTTTGGAATATTTTCGAAGAAAAATTTCAGCCATCTCATGAAAATCAAATGCAAAAGTAAAATATAATTTGACAGATTTTCTTCCGACTATGTAAACTATTTTTTTTAACTACGCTACTTTTCCATTCATAAAAAGAAAATTTATCGATGAAAAGTTTTGAACATCAAGTAATGCGTAAATCTGTTAAATTTTTTTTTTCAAAAAGAAAAAAAAATAAGCTTAAATTTTATGTATGGTTAAAGAGAAGTTTCTGACGTTCAGTGAGATATAAGGTAATGTAAAAGGCCCGAGTGGTAAAAATAACTATTTAGGTATACATTTATCACGCAGTACTGTGATTAATTCAAGTATTCAGCTGGCATACTTTGCATCGAACATTTCTATTTTCTCCTATTATAATAGCGAGTAATTTGCATTCTGCATGTAAGACAAAGGAAAAATGTCAAAGAGACCATCTTTAATTTCTTTCTTTAAGGGTTTAAATGTTTTAGACCCAATATAATTAAAACATACTGTTTTAGGTTTAATATATATATATATATATATATATATATATATATATATATATATATATATAATATGGCAATACTTATCAACGCTATTTATAACTTTGTAATATATCCAAATGAAAATAAGATAAATGCTTGAAATTGCTCTTATTATTATATACTATGCTTGCACATTTTAATGAATAAAATGCTTTAATGTTATAACGTCTGCATTTTAATCATGAGAAGAAAGCGTTAATTATTAAAAAAATGGGAAATTTTCCATGAGAAGTTAATCCAGGTATATTTTATAACTTTTCTGTTTTTGTTGTGTTCAGTATTTTCAGTTATTCAAAGTTCAAAAAGTATGTAAGTTGCAACCTAATATTGAATTTCAGTGGTACTGAATGTACATTTTCTAAGTTGAAAATATGAGAACAATTTTGATTTCATTATTCTGATGTCTATGTATCATTAAATTTTGATATTCATATCGCGAAGATTAAAAATGGCTGAAATTTATAATTTTTCCCCCTTCAAAAAAATTATTCTTTGTCATTGAATATATATGCTTATTTCGTAGAATATCGTGACTGAACTGTTACCCGTTATATTATTAAGATATTTGAGGCTGAGGGTGGTTGAGTACGCTATAGTCATTTTTTTGCTACACTAAGGTTAATTAGACCGGGAAATACTGCTTAAGGCTGCTGTGTACTAACCCTATTGGATTCTCTCACCTCGATGTTAATCCATGGAGAAAATGTGTCACTATGTAGAGCTACATAAATGCTGATAATCCAATAGAAATGGTATTTTCAGATAGCCTGAACTTTCCTGCACCTTGCAACACGATTCATTTTATAAATTTAGACCACCAAAGGAATTTATGAGCATTTAAAACACACTACACCAAATTTTTTATCCCGAATAATTTACACTTAAAAATATTATCTGCATTCTTTAAAAAAAAACGAAAAATGCCCCAAGGTGGTAATTTTCTTTCTCTATTACGGAGTACAATTAAAAAATCTATAAATCGACAATTCATAGAAATTTTTTTTCATAAGCTAACATTGAGGTGAGCGAATCCAATAGGGTTAGTACACAGCAGCCTTATAGTCGATTCCGAATGGCTAAGAACAACCATGCTAATAGTCGGACTCAAAAGGCTCTAGTACCGAATGCCAGCACCCTAGCTGGCATGTTTGATAGTAATATTTTTTAATTTTTAGTATGTTTAACAAAAAGGGACAATTCAAATAGCTTTTCAAATTGTTGAAGAATTTAGTATGAGACTGCTTCTAACGGGATGTAATCTATGCTGGGTAGATATTACAACGACCGCAGCATTTGTTCTCTCATGAAACTTAGTAACTTGGTATGCTAAGGACTTGTCAAAGAGAACAGAGAATGTGAAGGAGTATGGGTCCCGGACTGAGGCTCTATAGCTTAAAGCAACACCGTCGAATCTAAGAGGGTCGCCCGAGAGAGAAAGGTGTCAGTAAGAAATTCTCACCCGCTCACTTTTAGAAGGGCTTACACCCCGTTTGCGAAGATTAGTTTTGCCTCACAACCCCAAAAATTTCGTCGAGGCCGTAACCCATGCCCTGAGGGAGAAGGAGATCTATGACTCTAGGGTGAAGAACATGGAGAGGGGTTCTCCCAACCCTTTCTCTACTGTCTGTGTACTGCCTGTGTGGTTTATTTTCCATAACCATGTATACAATTGAAGAACGTTATCCAACTAGCGGATGGTTGGATATTTATACAGATGGCTCTAAGTTAGTTCTAAGCCTTCCCGATTCCCCACGTGAAATTGTGGTTGCTGCTTTCAGGATTGCAACTGGACGCAACTACCTGGCTGCGTATTTTAACATAATAGGAATTTTTTTTAGCCCCAATGCCCTCTTTGCAATTCTAACAACATGGACGGTAAGTACATCCTGTACTGTTCCGCCTACTGGACGATCTCTGTAGAGACGTTATTGGGAGGCCCGTGACAGCATGATATTTGTATCTTAATTGCTTTTTTCGTTTATGTATTTTCCATTTTACTCTCCTTTGCAATTTGTATTTTTCTCTTTTTTTCTGTATACCCAAGGACTTTGTCCACAGGTTTCTGCATTAGAAAATAAAAATCTTCTCCAAACGAAGTGCGACTAAACCAAAAAAATAGTGTAAACAATTTCCATAAGGGGTGAAGTAAACTGGTATCTAGGATTGCTAAACGCATACATTGTTATGCAGAGCAGTCGAGTTACGAGGGAAGAGACTATAAAATCCCCCCACCTCGGTCTGCCATTCTTAGAGGCCCTAATACACTGTTCTTTATTAATGTTGGAAGGAAGTTTAGAATCTTTACCTCGGGTTGTGACGTCAACTGCGTACAACCCTTATTTTATGGAAGTCGAGGAATAGGGGCATAAAAGCTGATATTATGCCGTTGTGAGGGAGGTTCAAGATTGCGATGACCTGATCATCGTGACATCGTTGAATAAGCAAAACAGCGCAACTGATTAGGAAAACGATACAATAAGTATCCTCATGCCAAAAAGTAAAAAATAAAAAACAGTTTGAAGGGTTATTGATTTTTCAAATATTTATTAAAATGTAATTGTTAAGATCCCTTTAGTCAGATGTTTGATATTTGAAATATGAATTTCTTCGAATTTCAGTAAATTCATTTTCACAAGTGCACCCAATAAAAAGTTTTAAGTCTCAGGCACTGATATTAGACGAACTAAAAAACTTAATTCCACTGAGTTTCTCGGTAGCAAATTTAAAGATTCTCAATGACATTTAAAAAATATGAATATGATTAGAAGACATTTATTTAAAATATTTTCTGAACATATAATATTTATCCTACATTATGTGATTTTTCAGAGCACTTACATTATGTGATTTTTTAGAGCACTTAAGATCCTTTTTTGTAAATGTCAAGTGTTTCAAACTGACCCAGTGAAAAGGTCTCCGTAGAGAGTTACTCGTCTTTTCCTTGACATTTGATGTTGAAACTTCCAGGAAAATTTGATGTTAAAACTTCCAGGAAACGTTTCAAATATCCGGGCCGGAAATGATGTGCTATGCTTCAGCTGATGTATCTGGAAAAGGTGGATTTGATTTTTAAATTCTGAAATTAAACAATGGAAAAGTACTCCTGGGTATTTTATTTGCTTCAATATCCGTTTTCATTGTTTGCAACAAGTCACTTAAGAAGGACATATTTCTTCATCTCGACATTATTTGTTTCGACAAAATTTTAGTGCGGAGTTTTGGAGGCATGTAGTTTTGTTAAGGAATATTTAAATTTATGTAAGATGTCCTATGGTCCTTTTTTCAGACTCGTCGAGAGCATTTTATGCAAAAAAATTCTTTCTATTTTTCCTTCTTAAAAATATTTGAAAAATATGTATGGAGTAGCAAAGATTGGGTAAGCAATTCTTGTAGATCATTAAATATGATCAATCATAAAAATAATCATTAAAATGGGGATCAATGCTAGGAGAACATGGGTTGTGCCTTAGTTCAAGATCTTGATTTAATTGGTATCGTCAGATACCAATTAAATCAAATTCATTTAATCGCCTGATATCAATTTTCAACTTCCTTCTGATTAAAATTATCATAAGGAATGGGGTAAAAGCTCGGAAAAAGTTTAGTGTTGATAAAAAAAATGTATCGTAGAATTATCTCTGTTCCTCCTTACGTCCTTTGTTTATATGTTAAAATTTCCGGTTTCAGGTAAACCAACAGTATTATTTTTAGAAAAAGTTTAATATATAAGAGTGACTATTTTTGTATTATAAAATATCTTTAAGCTGTCATTCTTTGTCTTAATAATATTCGAAAGGATCTTTTACATGTGTCAGAAATAATGAAAAATTAAACTTCATTTTATCGAGTCGCTATTAATGAACATTCTCTCTACATAAATTTATTCATCATACCATGTTGTCTGGGTGTCTCAGTTCTGTTGAAACTAAGAGGCTATTTATCCAGGATATTAAGTTAGAATGAAACGATGATTAATAACGACGACCAAAGGTTCGTGAAATAATTGTCCTTCTTCTGGAAAACACAATTTGTTTCTCTGTCATAATCATTAATTAATGAAACTACCCAGAAAAATATCGATAATATCAGAAGTTTTCGTTCAGTTAAAGATATTATTCTGTGTTTGTAAAGTATATTCATAGCATTAGAGTAGGGTTAACTCTAAACATTGTTGGAAATGAATTTCAGCTTTTGTATTTTTTTCCCTGCCAGTGAGCTTGTCAGAATTTTCAAGCTGAGGAACCTCTTAGAAGAGCGAAACCTAATTTCATGACTGCTGGTACCCTGGAAATACCTCATACTTGTGTATGTTCCTAGAAATTTTACGATCTGTATCAGTTTTAAAGAGCTCATTAAGAGCTCGGTAAAAGTTGAGGTGACACCAGGGGGGGGGGGTTGTTGGTTCACCTAAACAGCGCCCCCATTGAAAGCAACCAATGATTCCTACGGTAAAAGTGCAAGTGCCTTACATAGGAAAACTAATTTGTAAAAGTGATATAAAACAGATTTAAATGTGAATGATGACTGTAATTCATAACAATATTTCTTCATCTCTATATAGAGGACAAAATTTTGCAAAGTTGTATAATGAATAAATTTATGTATATTTTTTAAATTAATAAATAAAATTATTTATGTTAACTTCATGTAACATTTAAATATCTTTCGTATTCGTTAGTTTAAGTTAACTATTATTCAAATTTCCATATGTTTTACGTAAACGCCTTTCCGCAATATCTGTAAAATGGCGAATAAATTACTTTAACTTTATCTCTCATCACGTTTAACTTTTCTCTTCCACATTTCATTGTTTCTCATAGGATAAAATATTTCCTCTCTTTTTTCCAAAAATGTACAAGGAAATGTGAGAGTTAATTTCTTTTTTCTCCTTTTCTTTCATTTTATTCCTTTATTATGATTCTTTTTTTAAATCTTTCCTTTTCCGTCAAATGTATTCTGAACTTATTTTTCCGTTTCCAGTCACATGCCATTTAAGAAGTTATTGGAAAAAAAATGCCTGTCATAAATCTGAGACAATTAATTCTGAATTCCGAAACACGAATTGGACAGTTAACGTGCAGGCGAATTATTCCTATATCTATGAGGTCATTAGGGAACAAAAATTTGTTTGGAATGCATAGAAAGCAGAGGCAAAAAGTATTTGTCAATACGAAACTAAAATGTCTTTTGCTGATAAAAGTCTGAAAGGGGCGTATTGCTCACAGAATATTTAACCCAATATTACTAGTCTGGCATTTATAAATCCCAATTCTCAAATTTTACAGTCAAAATTTCTTTTTTTTTAAATTCCTTTATATTTACATACTTTTATAATCCAAACTGAGAAATAAAATTATATACTTTTATCTACTACGTTTTATAATACTTTTCCATCCGGGATTCAAACACGGTGCATCTAATTGAGCAAATTGCCTTGATAATATTTAAGGCTGCGGTGTACTAACCCTATTGGATTCGCTCACCTCAATGTTAACCTAGGGAAAAAATTGTCCAAGGATTGCCGACTGGATTTAAAGTTTTTTTTTAAATTTTCCTTTATAGAGAAAGAAATTTCACAACCCGGGGCAATTTTTTTTAAGTGCACATAACATTAAAATTTAAATTATTTGGGGGAAAAATCTGGTATAATGTGTTTTGAACACTGATTAATTCCTTTGGTCGACGAAATTTGCAAAATAAATCCTAAGGTGCAGAAAAGTTCAGGCTATCTTAAAATACCATTTTTATTTGATTATCAGCATTATGTAGCTATAAATAGTAGACACATTTTCTCCATAGTTTAACATTGAGGTGAGCGTATCCAATAGGGTTAGTACACAGCAGCTTTTAACACCACTGATATTTGTCTGTTGAACTTTAAGCATCCTATAGTGTTTGCCTTTATTCTGATATTTGTCTCTCAGTTTGAAGTTGTCTTAAGGCTAATGCGGACTTTAAGTCGAAACGGTACTTTTTAACTCATATATTCTCATTTTAAGGGCGGTGGTCGAAGGGCCAAGGCACTATCATTCGGTCCCGAGACTGTGGGTTCGAGTCCCACTGTTCGCATGGGTGTTTGTAACTTTTTCGAAACTCCCTTCAAACTGTAAGACGGGGTCTACATAACTGATGTTTAGCAAAAAGTTGACAGGAGCGTTTTAACCAACTACCCACAAATTGGGCGCGATCGCTTGGAAGAAACTGGAAAGTGTAGATGCGGAATGGTATAATTCCCCGCGGTGTGTGGCCAAGAACAAATCTATTGTAAAGGCTGCAGAGGCAGGGGTAAATAGGGGCTTGCACACCAGGAGGAAATAGAAGAATAGCTGTCGGTATGGCCATTGATAGCGATCAAAAGTCTATAAATATTTCAAGATAGATGGTCGTTATTTTATGGCTCACAGTAAAACCTTCAGATGATAAGGGTCAAAGTGGTATTGCAAATGAAAATTATGGTTGGGAGGTACTTCGTAGATTATGGACAGGAGCAATATAACAAGGAACCAATTGGGGCAGGAACTACTGAGAGAAAAACAGCCCACTGCCCAATGAAAAAGAGGGGTGGGCCAGAATGCCCCCCCGTAAACGGACAACAGCTCCTCCAAGTAAAAAAGGAAAAGGAGAGAAGGTCCAGATTTATCTCCGACTTTTTTCTTAGAGCTCTGATTATACAGAGTCTCGAGTGCCTCAGAGTCTAGGAGTAGTGCCAGTAACCCGCCAAGATGATCTGGTATATGACGTGATTTTGGGTCCCTGTCGTCGATGCCATGTTTCATTGCTGCATACTTCAGCTGTAGTAAGTGCCTACCCATAGACTTAAAAATCATTACTTTGACCATATAGTTTGCCTCTGCTTCTGAGTTCTCGTATGTAAAATGTTAATATGAAAGGGAATATTGTGCTAGTACCAATTACACTTTAAATGAATTTTGTGAGTCATTAAATAAATGTATGTTAAAGGCCAATGCTCTGTCTTCCTTGCTTGCTCCAACACACGCATGCATCCATTGTTTTAAAGTTATTTAATAACCAATAGAAAGCAAGGGTAGTAAATAATGTACATTGAACCTTCTGTTTACAAAGTCACACATTTCAAAAAGTTTGAAAATGAGCTTTCCAGATATACATTAGCTGCTTTGGAAGTTCAAACTGATTTAATTTTGAAGGAACGGAGATTTAAAGTTTTAATTAAAAATTATGGGTGTTATCATTTGTGGTAATCGTACTAAATTTCACACCTTCGTTGTATATTACATATCGAAAAAGTTTATAAGAGCGTCTCATTAATCCTATTTAGTTAAACGTGGACATCGTGTGGATAGGGATTTATAATGGAAAACGTGAAATGGACTACAAGTACCTAATGAGGTAATTTATGGATGCTGGAAACACTGCTTTAACTAATCACGGTGGTTTCCCTTAATATGTCCCTAAAATTAATGTAGTGTGTGACCACAGTCTATGTTATACGGTAGTGTATCCGCAATATTATTTGCTGAAGTCTACTTAAACTGAGCGTAAAAAGCTAGAGCAGTTAAAGAAGCATTGGATGAAAGATGTACTCTGACAAATGAAAAAAAAGGAAAAAATGTATCGTAATTTTTGAAAAAGAATTACTCAATTGCACATTTTATTGTAAAAAATTGTGTAATATCTATAAACATAATAAATGAATGATTTATATTAATTAAATGCATCGTATGAACTTTAAATGAAAGGAATTCTGTAATAATGCATTTTTAGGGTCTTGAATTGTACTATTATGTACTCTATGTTTAGAATTCTTTTATTTAGGATTTTAGAAAGTGGTTTTATTTGTTGTGTATTTTAAGTTGGAATTTTGTTTGGTTGGTTTCCTTGATTTGTATTTTGTTTTCAAGTGAATTATCTCTTTTCGGATTTGAAAGTGGTAGGTACTGAGTTGTATACGATACGTTAAAAATGACATTTTTTTTTCTTGCAATCTATCATAAGAACTTGAAGTCCTGTAGACTGTGTGACAGGTAATAACTGTTTTATGATTTATGACCATCTAATGTCTGTCCATAAAATGGCGGCTCTGGCCAAAACGAAATATTCGGACTGCTTCGAATCAATCTTCTTCTAATGTGATTTGATAGTCCAAGCTGATGCTTCGTAGAGTATCTATCTGGATGCAGGTAATCGGATTTGTGTCTAGAGAAATTTAGAAGTTTTCTCCTATACCACTCTCTTTATCTACTACTCTGAGGACGTTATAGAAAAAAAACTCGTTCCAGTAATGGTACATACGAATTCCTGATCGGCTTGATGTATCGGTGATATATTTTGCCCGATTTTGGTATTGCTTCCTACTTTTTTATTATTGACATTTATGTCATAAAAATCACGAAATTAGAAATGTCGATGCTTAAATTACACAGCAGTGAAAAAAAAAAGAATTTAATATGCAACCGTAAAATGTTAACTTAAAGCCTCTCAAATTTTACAGAATTTAGGAATTGTTTGCATTCCTTATAATAGATAAAAGACATATACATACCATAATAATACTTCCCGGACGTTAGTCCATAATGAATATCTCACCTAGATATTAGAGCAATGGAAACGCGTTCTATGGACTGACAGATTCAGAAACGCAATACACCAGTTTGACGCCCACGTGAGGATATGGCGATGACCATAAAAAAGTGTTTACCAAAGTGTACATATCTCTCTCTCAAGTTTGTATGTTGCAGTGTTCTTGTTTCGAGCTGCTTTACGAAGATATAGATCCTCAGTATTTGTTAGGGTGGACATAACAAAATGCTTACCTTAACGAGAAGTAATGCAGCAAAGGAAGTCAATTCTATCTAAATCTGACAATGATTCTATAACAAATAAAGATTAACTTTCATATCCATTTATTTTTTCTTGCCTTATCTTGCATGATAACAATATTAAAATTCTGGAAAATATCAATGAAACTTTCATTTGTAATATTTATAGCAGGAAGGATAACAAATTTCTCTTGATGAATGGCCATTAGGGACTGCAGAACCGGACTAAAAAATCCGAACCGGGTTTCGATTCTCAAGTTTTTCCAGAACCGAGTACCCCAGTTTGAACAAGACTTGAGCCACAAAACACATTTGCCATAAATAGGAAAATATGAAAAACTATATTCATTTATAAAGTATAGAAATTCTTTTTTTCTACGTAAGAAAAAAAATACATTTCTTTTTAATTTACTTTAATTTAAAATTTTTTTAGAAGTACTCGAGTAAAAACCATAACGTATCCATGGTTTTGTCCCGTAGCGTATTTTCGTACAAATTTGCCCTGAAGCAGAAAAAGCTCTTTCATACTCGATTTTAGGGGTAAAAAATGTACTCACATTTACTGTAACATGTGCAACACTCCATCTCTTTGATAATTGCAGTTTCCCTACTTTCATGTAAACTGCAAAAGCACCAGTGAGGGTGAGCCAAAGTGGATTTTGCATGTAAAACTTTTAAATCCCTTTGAAAAAGTTCACATTTTAACTCTGCTCGTATCCAGTTTGTAAACATGTTAAAGAATCTAATTACATATTTTCCATCGCACTCCTCGAGAACTGGATTCTAAAAGACGAAACTGCTGAATTTTGGCTTGCTTTTCGTTTTCTCTGTGAAGGTTTGATATTTTTAATTTCAATTTGCCGCTACATCAGAAAATCGCTGAAGACTAGATTGCATAATTTTAAATAATATAAAATATGATATATTTTTGCTATTTATAACTGCAATAAAAAAATTTCTCTTGAAAATTTTATGTAAAATAAATGAATAAAATTAAAAGACACTCGATGGCATATCTTTTGACAGCAGGAGGGAATTGACATCTTAGATGGTTAAGGAGAATCTAGCAGTTAATACATTGAATACGCTTAAGACAAAGGTTTCCAAAAATTTGCATAGTAATAAATTGTTAAGCACTGTAATATTGTTTATCCCCATTTGAACAAATTTTTCTAAACCTAAGATATACTACTTGCGAATACCCAGTTTTACATTCATTACAAACAGGTTTTTGGTTCCAATATTTTCCCGAGTACCCTGTTCTGCAATCCGTGATGGCCATGTAAGTAGAGGCCACCTTTGTTTTGCGTCAAACACCTCTACTTCAAACGACAATTATATTATATTTTTTCTATTTTTTTTGCGAAGTTATTGTACCTGCATCATATTATTGCTGTTAAAAGAAAATTTTTCATATCTGCCATAGATAGTCTTATGACCATCTATGGAATGGAGATATCAAATGGATGGGGAAAATATTATTTTTCACTGAAATCAGGGAAATGAAAAAATTAAAAAGTGACAAATTTAATTTTTTTTTCTGTTATTAAATCAGCTGATAAAAATTTTGATCATTAAAAGTAACAAAATCACATCAAAAAATATTCCTAAAACAAACCAGACTATATCTTCGTTTACTCACATGGTACGATTTAACCATAAAAAGAAACTCATATAGGTTAAAGTAGGAATGATTGTCAAACCAATTTTACAATTACAAATAAAATGCATATTTCCTCAGTAGTAGGCACTAGGAGAGAACAGAGTTGAAATTATAATGACTGGTTAATTTCGTAGTCAATTGTTTTGTTTTGGAAAGTTACTTTTGGCATGCTATGATAAATACACTAATCCAAAGGCAATATACTAATCCAAATGTGTAGAAAGCTGGCATTCGGTACCACAGTCTGCAGGATGGACTCTCGTGATTGGCATAGGTGTTTGTTGCCATTTGAAATCGGTTTAAACTGTTACAGATGAGTATATAGTGTTCTGATATCAACCAGTCAATCTCATCACACGTTAAATTCCAACAATTTTGTAATTTTTCAGGGTTAATAAAGATATTTTGAGAACATAACTATATAAAAATTCCTTGCTTTTCAAAAGTTTATTTTAAGACCTTCGTATTCCCGAAATACCTTGCATAGGACATCTTTTTGTGAACTGTTTGAAATCTAAAAAGGAAAACAGTATAAATAAATTTCATTGTTTTGCATAGAACAGCTAATTTTAGAGACGGTGTAAACATTGCAAAATATACATTTGTACAAAAGTCTTGAGCTCTCTTAATGTACGTATAGACGTTAGAGACTTTTGCTCTGAAGTATTTAAGAGATGTTAATCACACCCCACTACCTTTTCCTTGTATGACGGAGTTTCTTTTAACTACTGTCACCACAACTTCCAACCACTCAGCCTCACATATCATAGTCAAAAATACCACCAAAAACTCTCAGCCGCTCAATAGGCTGCTTTGTAAATTAAACTACACTTTAAGTAAATTATTTCTACTACATACAGGCTCTGAATCTATCATGTTAAGATTAAAAAAAAATAGGTTTCTTGTGTTATTTTTTACTGTTTGGTTGGCTTTTCTTTTGGGTCTAAGATCACACAAAATTTTTTCAAATATAAATTTTCCCTTATTTCTTCTTTTAATTTCTCTATATCAATTTATAAAAGGTTTTATAGACACACAAATCGGCATTTAGGTGTATCTTTCGAAAACATTAATTTTCTTATATGAGTAATTTCATACAAATTCTGCCCATTGTAAATATGATAACTTATATTATATGATTCTTTAAGTATTCGAGTGTTCTTTAGATATGAAAGTTACTTACTTAGCAGCCTTTAATAGGGAGAGTTTTCTCGTTAGTCATCTCATTACTTGACTCATTATTTTTTGTTCCTTGTGCTTTAGAAAAAAAACCTGACGAATCTAAAGTGTAGCTAAAACCACAAGGACAGTTTGATTAAAGGAACAAAAAGAAAAAAAGAAACACACTTTATGAAAATCACGTCTCTTCAGATAATTATTTTGTTCAGTCTGGAGATTCAGCTATAAGAGAAAAAATACTTTAGCTGAAAACCTAGAAAAAAGTCACATGATCGATTGACATCGAGTAACGTTACGTTATTAAAAAAGACTTGAAAAGCATTTATAAAATAAATATTGTACCATTCTTTCACCAAGATTTTAAAGTGCCCACATTAATTTA
Source organism: Dolomedes plantarius (assembly GCA_907164885.2). Lineage (NCBI taxonomy): Eukaryota > Metazoa > Arthropoda > Arachnida > Araneae > Dolomedidae > Dolomedes > Dolomedes plantarius. The sequence continues at coordinate 144,811,420 of OU015495.1, read as the reverse complement.
AAACTAGTGTACCGGATTAGTTGTTCTGTAATAAATCCTACTTAGTGCAAAAGTGTTTTAACTGCGGTACCGTAGGCTATTTCGTTATTTTATTAATTTTTGCTCTTATATAACATCCTTGGCATTTTGTTCACAAAGATTTTTTTTTTACAAAAATTTAAAATCCAATTTCGATTCCAATTTCTATTAAAATCGTAAATATTTCATTAAATTTAAAACTAATTTCGGGCATTTTAAACGCATGCAGCTTTATTTCAATACAAATCACACGCAATTGTGAATACGTATACTCGTGCTGTCTGTTTGAAAGTTTTTCCCGTTTGTGGGATAGTTTCTTTAAACATAAAAGGGGGGGATTTTAGATCAAATTTATTTCAAATCCCATGCTTTAGAGCAGGTGTTCGTAAACTTGTAATCGCGGCCTATATGGGGTTCGCGGATAGTTCGAAGGGAATTTAGACCATATTGAATTACTTAATTTTTTTTTTTAAAGTTGCTTTGAATATGCTAATCATTTTGAAATCATGCTGCTTTAATTTTAATATTTGTTCATTTTTACCTAAATAAAATAAAAATGCATATTGATATTTAAGTAGGAAATTTTAGTCGAATGAGATTTGCCATATACAAGTACAGAAATTAAGAGAGGGATTAGTTCGAAGGGAATTTAGACCATATTGAATTACTTAATTTTTTTTTTAAAGTTGCTTTGAATATGCTAATCATTTTGAAATCATGCTGCTTTAATTTTAATATTTGTTCATTTTTACCTAAATAAAATAAAAATGCATATTGATATTTAAGTAGGAAATTTTAGTCGAATGAGATTTGCCATATACAAGTACAGAAATTAAGAGAGGGATATTTTTAGGTTTCTTTTGGATATATATTATGCAAGTAAATATATACCCAAAACCTAAAATTCATCGATTTTTAAAATAGTTTGTCAAAATTTTTCATATATCTTTTTCTATCTTTTTATTAACATTTTCCTAGTTAAAAAAAATATGTTACTACCAAAAAAACTTTCAATGGGGGGTCGAATAATTTTTATATTTAAAAAAAAAATTGGATCGAAAATATTTACGCACCACTGCTTTAGAATAACAACAAAAAATCGAAATAAGCAAAATTTGTCAAGAAAAATATATATTAAAATCCATATATTTTTAAGTGCTTGTTTAATCTATTTTATAGCAAATACAAAGATTATAAAAATTACTGATGAATTATGCTTTGTTTTAATAGGATTTTTTTATAGAATTTCAGTTTAAGAGGATTAGATTACTCTGGTTCAAATAGAAATGCCGATCGCTGCCCTGAAATGTTAAAAAGCCCTAACTCCATCTTTTTTCTAAATGCTTTTTTCTAGTGCTATCGAATCGGTCTAAAAAACGCACCCTTTTATGACATTAGAAAGCCCTATATCCAATTCAGTGATAAGTTATAATGGAATTTATACTGGCCCTAATTCCAGTTTGAGGTCTTTTTCGATAAAAGAAGGCCCTACGTAGCAAACAAGTAACAGTTGGAGTTAAGGCATTTTAACTTATCAGGGCATTTGAGAGAGGGGCTTTGGTTTCTAAATACCTTGAACAATAAAAGAAATGTTCTTTTTACTATTCTTGTTTAATAATATTTATTTTAAGAAAAAACCCTACTTGCTTGCTAATGAAAATCTTCAAAATGACTACAGTTCCTACATTTCGTTTCTAGTTATTCAAAATATGCCCCAGAATCGTAACTGCTTTACAAAGCTAATTAAATATAAGTTTAAAATAAATGCATTTCTTTCGACATGAACAAACTTGAATCCTAAACGTAATCTTATGCGAGGAAATTTTAATAATAAAGTTTTCAAAATAGTATGTAATCTGAATATTCGTAATAATATACTGTCAGATATCCACACGTTTTCAAATTCATGTGACAGAATCGTCATCCGAAATGTTATTAACGGAACAAGCAGTCAGAGAAGTTGTACTGTTTTGGATAAGATTTGAATTGTGGAAACGCATTAACGAAAACGTTCAGATAAAATGAATTTTAATCAGATTCCAGTTAACAGTTTCTATCAGTTTCTATATATGGTGCAAGAATTTAAATTAAGATGCATTGCTTAAATTAATATAGTTTTACGTATGTTTCAGTGCACATGGAAACAGAAATAAAATTCTAAAAATATAAGGGTTGATCGAAAGAAAATAAGCCATGACCCTGGAAAGAAAGGAGAAGTGAAATGCATGGCCATTTGCCAACAGATACAACATGGTAAACCTTTGTACAGTACCCACGCATTTACCTCTTTCCACCACCAAGTCACACCGAACTGTTGATTCTTGGTAAAAACTGTGTGCAATATTGGGTTGTCTAACAAAGAAAATGGGTGCCAATGAAGAAAATCAGAGGACAAACATTGTCTTCCACTGCTGAAGTATTTACAAAGAAGGAAAACCATAACTGAAAATTGAGTAGAGACAACAATATTTTCCTATCGTGCATAAAAATTGGACCAAGATATTTCGAGGAGGTCTATCATCATTTTGACATGACTTGCAGCCGCGATTGGAAAACTTTCGATTGCCGGTGATACTGTAGACCATGCTGAGAGTTTGGTTGATTGGTTGGTGGAGATCTCTAAGGGCAATTTTTGCTACGCGAGGGCTAATTAGACCGGGACACACTGCTTAAAGTCGATTCCGAACAGCTACAAACATCCATACTAATAGTGAGATTCGAACCCACAGTATCTGGTAGCGAAAGCCATCGCCCAGTTCCCATGCCGAGAGAACTGCGCTTGGACAAAAGAATGGCCATGTAGTCATACAGAAGGAAATTAGCATCAGTTTTGTTAATCTACAGAATATTGTCCAAAAAACATTTGGTTCACAGTACAATATGAATCCAGCGAGTCCCTCATCAAAAAGGTCGTCGATCGGTGATTTGGCATTTGAACGTTTGTCCATAATTCAAGTGAGAAGGTAACAATATCTGAAGAGAAATATTGTGCTCTCCCTTTCAGCCAGAAAGCAAATGAAAAAGCTGCCTGCCTGGGTGCTGATTTAAGGCAAAAAAAATGATAAAAGGATTGTATCAGTCAGTTAGAGGAAACTGCCTTTCTAAGTTTCTTGATTATAATATAGAAAATTGATAATTTATGTTTCCCGAATTTACATTTTTCTCAAATATATAAGTTCATTTCCAAATCCTCGGGGCTCTCTGCAAGTGAAAATAACGCTGAATAACTTCAGGTATATGTTATCGAGCTAATCACAATTCGTTTATACGTATTTTATATATATAGGAAAAGAGAGGAAAATTTAATTTTCCCTTGAATTCGGTGTTCTGTGAGACCTAATCTATTTGTCTCATCAAGTTTAATTAATATTATTTACTCAAAGCTGCGGATATAGTATATTTTAAAAGTAGGGTAGGTGTCCCAAATATCTCCTACTCTAACCTTTTTTCAACATTTCATCCACTTTTTAGTTTCTAATTAGGCTGGAAACTCAAAGAACATCCCTAAGAACTATTTCCTTTGGTATCCTTAGATTAAAAAGCTCCAAAACCAGTGTCAATTTAATTATGTAGCTAAATTGGAAAAATTGTAATTTCCAGTGAACCCTAGAGTGGTTCCTAATATCGCCTATCTCTGTTCCTATTACCTCCTACCAGGCGAAATTAAGAGCACCTGTTAAAAGGCGTTGCTAGCAAAATCTCTGTTTAATGCACTTTCAAATGGTATAAGCAAAATTAGAATTTGGAGGCACCTACTTGGTCATTCACTGGATTCTGATTCTTTGGAGCCAAAATTTACGAAGACAACAGCCAAAACAACTTCAGACGCCATATAGTTTCTGTTGTCAGTGATAAGAGCGTTGTCGATCTCGCCGCTGTTAGTACAAACCCAGAGCTAAGAAGTTACTGCATTTTCTCTTACATAGTGCGAATCATACTTTGGAAACACGAGTAGGCGATATTAGGCACAGGGGCGATATTTGGGACACCCACCCTATAAAGAGTATGTAGTATTTGTTCTCTCTTCGTCGGAAAACGCGATATTTAAAAACGTGTCATGAACGGATGGTTTAAAATAAAAATAAAATAATATGCAGAATTTTCAACTTTGAAGGCAGGACTCGAATTACGAAGCTGTCGCGTCACAGCCAATGGGGTTTGTACAAGTAAATACAACAAGTATTTAAGATGTACGTATTTTTTCAGCGAGTTGGGGTTTTAAGCAGTAACTATTCTGCGAGTGAGTTGGGACTTTCAGCCATAGTGTTAGTAGCTGTTTTCGCAGCAAGTTTGATATTTAGATGTGTTTGCGACGAATTGTCGAGCCATTAAACTTGTATCCCTTCTTTCTGCCTACAACTATCCCAAGCTTTACCATTCAGTTTAAGTAGTTTTTTCAAAATTTAAGTAGGTTAATTTTCGCCCGTTCATGACACGCTTATCTGTATTCTTTTTTGTTTAATGGTTAAGTTTTTGTAAATATTTTTCTTCCAAGCTATTGGATCAAATCGATCCCCTTTTTTACTATATTTTTATGTAAAATAAGAAAAATAAAGGCATTTTAGTTAGCCTCATCAAGTCTACTTTCTTGTGAAAGGTTTTTTATTTTAGAAAATTAGGTATGGGGCAAATTATGCGGTTTAATCCACCCAACAGAGTACGATGAACGATTTTTAATATCATTCTTGATGACTTCATAGAAAATAATGAAAGAGGTTTAAAGAGCAGGGGGATGAAGACATTTCTACAAAGCAGTCTAGTTTTATATATGCCACAAATGCTTTTAATTAAGTGATATCGTACGAGAGATGATATAACGGAGTAATGAAATTTTCATAGTGCACCCTCGGAAGATCAGATCTCAAACTATTTTGAGTGTTATATAAAGAAATTTATCAATAATTTAAAGTATTTTAGTTATTCTATAATATATTTTAACTCGGTTAAATATAGAAATTTTGATTTGATCTTCAACGAAATTAATGCACGTCATACAATATAGAAAAATAATTATAAATAGTAATAATTTTCTAATAATAATCAACAAATTTTCTAATAAATAATTAATAATTTTAAAAAATTACTTGATTTAAACGAAGTACTCTTAATCAGCTGTAAATCGCTCATTTTTTTGTTCATTACAAAATGCCTCTTCAAACATAATTTTTATTGTTTTTTTTTCATTGTTGCATCCCAAATTTTTCTTTGCTCCCCCCCCCCTCCCTACCATCACCAATAACAACATATAAATTATGTTTTACTGTAATTTCAATGAAAGCCACCTTCTCTCACTTGAATAACACTCCTATTTATAGAGATTAAAAATAGAGTTGCAAATAAAATTTCCAGTGTTAAAAAATAATAATAATAATCTACACCACACACTGGCGTAAAATTTAAACATATAGCAAAGAACTACCTCTTATTCTTTTTTATGCATTTTCCCAGAAAAATATTTCTTTCTTTAGCCCTAAAGTACAATATATGATTGACATTTCAACTAATTTCCAGGAATGTTGCCTTAACTCGCATGAATCGATCACCAATATAGAGGATTAGTAATAGAATGACCAAACGCTGATCCAATATTTTACAAAAAATTATTTAATCTACACTAATACTGATGCAAAATTTAAACATATAACCAAGAAGAATCCTCCTATAATTTTTTAGTGTACTGTAAACTGAAATCAAGAATGAATGAATCAAAAAAGTATATGCTATTGAATGGAAAAGTTGTTTCGATAAGAAGCATTTAAAAAGAGAATGATCAGTTTTTTTTTATAAAATTCAGATAATGATTTCAAAATAGAAATTGCTGTATTAAAAGGTTGAGAGGAGCAGAAGAATATAACCTTGTTTAGGATGTAAATTATTCTCCCACCGCGAGTGAACATTTTATGGAACTGAATATTCAGATTTGTTTTTTTTTTATATTAAGACGAGAATATTCATTCGGTTTTCATTCTTGATATTTCACAAATGAGATAATTTAAAAACGTTTTGTCGGCGAAAAAATAACGAATCAATAAAATGTTTCCGTAAGAAAACAGAATTTCGTTTTTCCTGTTGTACAAAGCTTCTTAACGAAGCAAAAATACTTTTCGTCAATTTCTTATTGAATAAATATTTTTTACTCGTTTTACAAAACTTCATCTTCCTCTGAAAACTAATGTAGTACTTTTAATTTATTCTTTTAAAATTATTCTTCATTGTTATGTTTAATGTTTTTTACTTTCGCTTGAAAGAAAATAATAGTAAATATTTTAAGAAATTGAGCATCAATAGAAGGATTTGCTTTTGAAGATAATGAAATTTTATATCGTATTGAAGCAAATATGTAAATATGACAAATCTAAAGAAAAGAGCTCTTAAAGGTCTATATTCCCTTTTTATAACTTTGGAAGTGACCTTGAATATTAATAAAACTCTTCTATAACTGACATGCAACAAATGCATTCTTATCCGTTTCATAACTTGAAAATAACTACATTCAATGAAAAAATTTAATGAAAAATGTTCCTAAGGAATAAGATATTGCAGAAGGGGTTTATGTCCAATTTACATATTTTCCACGAGGCTTTACACCTTAATAGAATCCATTGTAATTGCAATAATTACACTGTTCTGATAAGAACTATTAAAGGTCTATATTTCCTTCTTATAACTTTGACCTTGATATATTTCCTAATTTCAATAATATCCTAATTATTGAAAATTCTTAATTTCAATAATTACACTGCGCTTCTGAGAGCTCTTAAAGCTCAGTGTATATTAACTTTTATAACTGTGAAGGTGACCTTGATATATTTCCTAATTTCAATAATTTCCTAATTATTGAAAATTTTCTAATTTCAATAGTTTCTTAATTATTGAAATTTCCTAATTTCAATAATTACACTGCTCTTATAAGAGCTCTTAAAGGTCTATATTTCCTTTTTAAAACTTTGAAAGTGACATTGACATATTTCCTAATTTCAATAATTTCCTTATTATTGAAATTTCCTAATTTTATTATTATTGATTTTATTATTATTAATTTTATTATTATTAATTTTTTATTATTAATTCTATTATTATTCAATAATATTAATTTATTATTATTATTGAAATTAGGAAATTTCAATAATAATTATTGAAATTTCCTAATTTCAATAATTACCCTGGGCTTATGAGAGCTCTTAAAGTGTAATGTATATTAACTTTCATAAGTTTGAAAGTGACCTTGATATATTTCCTAATTTCAATAATTTCCTAAATATTGAAATTTCCAAATATCAATAGTTCCTAATTATTCAAGTTTCCTAATTTCAACAATTACACTGCTCTTATAAGTGCTCTTAAAGGTCTATATTTCCTTTTTACAACTTTGAAAGTGATTTTGAATATTAATAAAGCTCTTCTATAATTGACATTGCAACGAATGCATTGTTATTCTTTTTATAGCTTGAAAATAAATTCATTCAATGAACAAATTTAATGAAAAAATGTTAGTAAGGAATAAAATATTGTAAAAGGGTGTATGTCAAATTTACATATTTTCCACGTGGCTTAACACATTAATACAATCCATTGTAATTGAAATAATTGCACCAAATCTAAGCATTAGTTACTTATTTTAATCATACAATTCTTGACTTAGTACCATATATAAAGCAAATTTAAGTGTATCTCTAGGTTTATGGGAGAAAAAATTCGGTTCTCTATTTAATCATAGCTCTCTTTTTATATATTTCCTTATAATACCTCTTTTTACCAAACAAAGGAGGTCATTGACAAAAAAAGGGGATTGTCCCCAAGTTCCTAGAAAATGTTTGAATGAGCTGATTGCAGGGCCGTACGCAACAAAAGAAATGTGTTTAAAAAATGAACCATGTTTCCACTGATTAGATGAAAGCCCTTCTTATGAAAGGCTCCCCAACACGTTTATCTTCCTATACCTGAGTGTCGATAATCCCATTCGTAATCCTTTTCTTCAGTGGGAATTCTGGGACAGGAATTCGTAATTTTCAAAGCGACGCAGATTCCTGAAACTTAATTAAAAAGCATCGATAAATGATTCTGGTATAGGAAATATTAATAATACTCTTTTCAATTTCTGAGGTTGAATTCTGGTCTACACTGAAGATTGATAGATTCCCTTACTTACCAGAGATGTTATGAATGATAATGAAGGTTGTATATATTTAATGTAGTTTTTGAAGAGAAACGCCATAAACATTTAACAGTATGCAGAACGAAAATACTCAGATGTTTATGATATAAAAAAAAGGAGTAAAAACACATTTATAACTTAATTTTAACCAGAGTTAAAATCTTATTTTAAGTCATTAAAAGTGACTCTTTGCTTAATCGAAAAGCAGCAGAAAAGTAAAAACTTTGACAAAGCTATCGATAACATTACAAACTGAGAGGTCATGGTTAAAACCCACGCTGGAGCTAAAAATATAATGAAAAATTATTTTACGTCATTTATTCTCGCTTTCTCATCGGGAATAGAAAATTCCATTCAAAAGCAATTCTGGCTGCGCTAAACCGAGCCCTAAAACGATTCTTTCAAAATATCTGAAACAAGTAGTTGCTTATTGAGATGGTAGATCGACTTTCTACTTTATGCACGCAATGTATGTTAACTTCAGATAATTACACATCTTCTCATCTCTGTTGAACTGAGCCTTGTAAGTACTGACACATTATGGATCGTACTTCCGTCTCCAGCTTCTTAGATGGTATTATCTTCCAAAGTCTTAATTCTTCCGGGTTTCAAAGAATGCAATAAATATAAAGGAGCTCGCTCAATAGACAGAAAATGGGCAATTCTTTGCACGATGAAGTGATATCTGACAGAAAATTTTGTGACTCTGCTTGGATTGAGAAATTAAAAACAGAGGAAGGAATGCTATCAAATTACAAAAGCAATACCGTTTGAAAGAGGAAAGTAGGTAGGAAAATAATAACTATACACACATACACACACACACACACACACATATATATATATATATATATAAATAAAGAAAGACTATTTAAATCACATCTAAAAACTTCTTTATTAACATTAATTAAATACTTAATTGTGACAGTGAAAGCATAATGGTTGTAGTATATATAAATATATAATTATGATGGTTTTGAATTTGTTAATTAATTGCTCAAGGATGTGGTTAGTACATTGCATTCATTGTGACTCCAAATGATGGAAACAACCCTGGTTTGCACTGACAAATTAATTTATTGTATATTAAACACATATATGATATAATACATATAATACACTCCTACTAAATATTTCATACTTCATCTACACATAATACTCACAACTTCATTCCTACTAAGTTAATTCCCTACGACACATATATTTAATTCATTCAATTAATATGATATCATTTTATATGCATAATCACTCATATTAACCTTTTTCCATTTACTACTAACATTTACTCATATACAAGCATAGCATCATGTTAACTAAATTGTTTTGTATGAATTATCATTTATCTCATTAAACATTCTATACTCAAATCACTTCATCATGGCGCTCTATATTAGTTATCAACGGCTATGCTATGAGAAGCAATGACGGTGATATGAAAAGGAAACACAAAAGACGATACCTCGACACATGATTATTGGATCACTTTGATGGGCATATGACACTCGTAATGACGAATTTCGTTGCACTGTCATCACACTGGAACTGGGGCACTCTCTTCGTGGGGTACAGGAATCCTTCAATCATTATAGATGTTCGGTACAGGAAACTGGGACACTATCTTCGTATAGCACAAGGCCCCTTGAATCATTGCAGACACTATACAGGAAACTGGGGCACTCTCTTCGCAGGTTATAGGGCTCCTTCAATCATTGGAGACCCTCGGTACAGGAAATTGGGGCGCTCTCTTCCTCGGGCTATTTTGCATGGGCCACGGTTTACATTACTATCATTGGGCGTACTTCGTACATACTCGTCAAGTTGATACACCTTCTGTCTTTAACCGTTAACTAACTCTCCTTTTTTTGCCCCCCCTATCTTATTTCATATTATTTTTCTCTTATTAATGCTGGCTCCGCCTCTTCCAATTTCCATTGGCCATATTATTCATGTCCTCGCCATTCGACCGTGGCTGCCTCTTCTCAATCCCCTTTTAACCAATGTGCACCGAGGGCGGGATTTATAAAATTCTCCGGCTTCCTTCACTTTTCCCATGCTCCATGACATTACTGAGCAGGGTGGCCTGTTTTATAACCATCATAAATTTTGTCTTCCCCTTCTTCTTTTCTTCTATTCGTTGCACTCATTCTACAGAACTTTTATCTTATACCTTTATTTCTTCCTACTAGCCCAATCTTCAATCCTTAGTTTCGATTTATTGTTGGCTTTCTCCCCTTCTCTTTTATTGCCTGTCATTTGCTTCTTTGCCCTGTATCTTTCTCACATTTAGCAATTATTTTACTTCGTCCCGTAATTTTCAATTCAAATGCCCCTGGCCTTGACACTATTGTCATATCCCTATGACAGTAATCAACCTAGCTAATTCTTCATTTCCCTCATTTCCACGCTCACAACATCCGTGTCCGCGTGTAATCTCCCTAATCTCTCTTTGTTTGCAATTGTGTTATCCGAAAGCGTGCAAAAACCCGTGACGATATGGCGTCATCGGTGACTCAGCCATCACGCGCCTTTGACTGTTCGAGATTGCATCATGAATCGCTTCGTACCCCCTCTTTGAAAAACGATAACACTTCCTGACTTGGAAAAACACTAGAATTTCCAATGGTAAATTACCGTTTAACGCTAATTTGCCTAATTTTAACCCAAATTAATTTAGTTAATTATAGTTTACGTTCCTAGCATTACACACACACACACACACACACACACACACACACACACATATATATATGTATATATATATACATATATATGTATATGTGTATGTATATATATGTACATATATATATGCATATGTATGTATATATATATATATGTATATATATATATATGTATATATATATATATGTATGTATATATATATATATATATATATATATATATATATATATATATATATATATATTATATATATATATATATATATATATATATATATAAATATATATATATATATATATATATATATATATATATATATATATATATATATATATGTGTGTGTGTGTGTATGTGTGTGTGTGCGCGAGCGCATTGATTTCTGTTACGTAATTACACCTTCCGCCTTAAAGTATTATGATGTGTCTTCTCAAATTTAATTATAAAGGCTTTTAAATATTTGCCATACTCTTATTTTATAGACTCTACATAACAACCTTTCTACCACTTGAATTCTTTTATATATCCCCTGTACTTCAAGGTTCTTCTATCTCACATAGGATAAAATACTAAAATTCTTTTTTTTCAAACTAAAAAAGCCAAAATTTGAGCCTTTACGTATCGGATTCCCATCATTATCGCTAGAGCTCTCATAGTAATTTACGGAGAGGGATTTAATAAGATATGTGAAGTAATCACATGCATTACGTTTGAACGTTGTCGATTTTAGGGAGAATTCCTAAATCTGTTTCTCATTGATTGACTAACGGAATTAATTTTAGTCATATTTAGGAAATGGTATCGAATGTTTTCGTATAAAAAGGGATGGTTTATAAATAAAGACGGAAAAACAAATCCTAAAAGATAAGAGCACGAATAAAAGTTTTACAAGTTGGTTTGCTTGTTTTTCGCTACCGAATCATTTGTTACATTTAACCTGATAAAATGACTCTAGTTTTTTTTAAGTAAATAATGTTTCTAGTGTCTCTCATAAAGCAAAATTCTATTTAATTTTATATCATTTCAAAGTTTTTTGAAACCCCACAAAGGTCTTTTTTTAGAGATGAGGGGAAGGCGGGGGAGCGAGAAGACTGATGTAGTTTTTGTTTCTTGGATGAAAACTTTTATTAATGCTTCTTTGTATTGCATACATTTGAAAACAGGCGTTTCTCAACCCTTTTTCTGAAGTGTAGGAGGCATTTGTGTTTAAATTCCTGTTTATTTTTATCTTTTGAAGCAAGCTTAGCAGGCATTTTGCATAAAAAGAAAAGTAGATTCGCCGAAGTGAAGAGAGGCATTACCCTACAAAAAATGTTTTTACTGACCGTAATGAAAAACAGCCTCAGTAAGGTATGGCATCGTGAAACAAGCATATGCTGATAATGCTAGTTCTATTTATTTTATGTGGTCGAATTTGGAGAGAAAAAAAACAGAACATTTATCATAAGAAAAGGTACCTTGGAGACACTGTGTATTTTTGACACAAAGTCCATAAATATGACATGTGATAAGAAGTACTTTAAAACCTTTAAAAATATTTTAAAATCTTTCCGTTATCATTTATGTTTAAGCAGAGTCTACCGAATCCTGAAAGCAAAGCCTTGCAAGGGGGAAAATTCAGTACAAGGTACAAAATGTCCAATTAACTTGGTTTGAAAGCTACTTTCACACAAAGGTTGGACGGTATTTGAGGGTTCTTACAGTTTGAAAATGTCATGTTTTGGAGGATTAAAAATGCGATAAAAGGTTGATTGAAAACAGTTTTGACTTTGACCTCTGTGAAATAGACTTATCTTGCTTTATTTAAAAAAATATTATTTTTAACCTCGCTGTCCATTAAAAATCCTATTTATATGTTTTAATAAAAAATACTCATTAAAAAAATTTGAACTTAATTTTATCACCAAAAATTTTAACCTTTCTTATCATTACACGTTTGTTTTTACGAAGATGCCTCCACCTAAAATTTTAAGGTTTACAATTCAAGAACTATTTCAAGACTTCTGGATTTAAGTGAGAATTCACATTAACCTGTATTTCAAAGAATCTGTGCATATATAAGAGGGAGAATTTCCTGCTAAAGTTGTTGGAAAACTATTTTAAACACGAGGAACAATTTAGGCAGAATAAGTCCTTTTTAAACTTCAAATAGTTCCAGAATATACTCAAGGTAGATAATTCTTTTTAATAAATATCCGAAATACCTGTATTCATTGGAAATGGAAGATCAGTTTTCACGTTTCTATGTTTTTGTAACGCATTTGCTACATTTTTCAGGGAAGGGAAAAAAAGTTACTGAGCATACAATAATGACTATTATCGGAACCTATATTTTGTGGTATTTCATCTTCTGATCAATAGTTAGGAAAGATCTCTTTTACTAAGCTGTCTCATCTTTTGATGAATGTCTCCCTTTTGTATTAGAAATATGTTGCTTTCGGTGATTTATTGTTACTCGACTTTCATCGACAATGAGTGATATATTTCTTATCGGAAATATTGGTAAACAATCAGCAGAATTGCCCTAATGAAAAAAATAATTCGAGTGCTATAAAGAAATGAAAATGAACTTCAGAATTTATCACTCCGAACATTATAGAGTACAGAAGTTTGTCAGTGAACACGAGTTTAGATGTTTTAATTTTGCCATACTTTATGTAAATCAGGAAACAATAATAAAAACTCCTGTCAAGTATACTGTTCATGTTTACTTGACAGGAACAATTTTATAACATTTTTATCGAACAGGAACATTTCGTTTCCTTTTTGTTTGGTAAGATTCAAAGAACCGAATTCCGAGAAATCAGTAATTTGGGTTTTGGGTTAGGTGGTTTATGAATTATATTTTTGACCGCTACACCCATTCCCTGCTGTAGGAAGCTGGATTTTATGTGTATCAGTATGTGCGTATATATTCGACTGATTTCACTATTATGCGCATAAAGAGAAATAGTTATGCTCATGTATATTTATATTTAAAATATCAAACAATCATATATCATGACGATATATGTTTATTCAGTACAAAAACTCTGAGTTTGTCTCTGATTCAAAACATCAAGAACGGCACAAAATACTGCTGTAGTTAAAAATATGTTAAACGTGATGTGAATAAAAATTAAACGTTTTGTTAAAATAAGGCCGATCAAGCAAGTTGCCGATTTATAAGTATTTTAAATTATACTTCAATTTATTTTCGTCGTTAGGTTTAGAGGAAAGATGCAGGATTAATTTAAAATGTTATTGCTGCCTTGTGTCAGTAGAATTTTTTTGTTTTCAAAAAAAGAATTTTTTCACTAAAACTGAGCTTATTTAATAATGTGTCTCTATGTGGCTTTGTTATTAACATATACGCATAGAGACACATTATTAAATAAGCTCATTACACATTATTAAATAGCAACCCCATAGGCTATGTTTACTTATATAAAAGCCTAGAAAGAGTAGAAAAATGTAAGTAATTGTAGCGTGGAATTTAACGCTACAGTTAATGTGTGCTAATTTTGCCCCAATTTAATCTTGTATTTATTTAATATCAGGAAATACTTTAATTCAGTCACTTTGTCAAGCAATATTTTACGTTAACAGGTCTGTTTCTAAGCCCTTGCTTTGAATTCAGGGTGGTCTTCCCTAACGACATCTTTGGTCATTCATGCACATCTGTGTGTAAATAGAATCAGCTCGATATTGTTGAAGAAACCATTATGGTTCTATTTTTCCCAGGCTACGGTTCTCTTGTTGCAAGGATTTCTTTAAATTACGGTTTTCTGTTTACGGGCTAACAAACAGCGTACCATCTATCAAAATCCCTTTCGAAAGCAGTTCGTCATTTACGCGGTGCTCAAGGCGACGTATCCATAATGCACGCCGTTTCACTTGCCCCCAAAGGCAGTACCGTTATTGTATCTGTGCAGCTTCTGAGAAAACCGCTTTGGCGATAAATCGCCAAATTTTGGTGAATTTCAAAAGTCGCCAGGTCTAACCTGCTCAGCCAATCACTGCTTTTTAAATTTTCTGCGCCTTTACGTCATAGGCAGATGGTTGCAACTTTTCGCCTGTTATCACCCTTTTAACTTAATGCGCGTCCTGTCTTCACACTAGGTACGCTACGGCGCTTGGCATCTTGGCACACAACTTTCGTGTAACCCTCGCTCCCACTACTCCTGTCTGAGAAAGAACTTGGATACAGACCACGATTTTTTTTGCTAGATATATAGGTCGTGCCTTTTAGAAGCCCCTCCAGAATGTGGCCCTTCTTGCCTAAATCTGTGAGGAGGCTATACCATTTTCTTTGTAGTATGTATTTTTATAGATCATGACTGTCATTTGTCTTCTAATTGAATTTGCTGTTATGTGAGAACTTCACTGAAGAAGTAACGTTATGTACTGCAGTAATCTTGTACTACGTAAGGCCTAGTAATTAATAGAATAAATTTGTTTCGACCTAGAAAAACTGAGTTAAGTGTAGTTAATTTGTTTGACTTAATATCTTGCCGGGATTGTAGTCGACGGTGGATCTGCCTGCGGTTATCTGCATTACTTCGCTGCCACTATTTCACGATCAATTATCGGCAAACACGAACTGAAGAGTCCAGACTTCGAATGCATTTATCTTCATTACGTTACTGACTTGTTCGTAGATATGGTTTATGGCATTCCTGACAGTACCTGGGGTATTTCATCAGTTCTTTTGAGTTTCGGCTGGCAGATGTCCTAGATGCGGTGGACCTTCATCAGAGCGTTTATGATTCATTTTTTTTTGGAACGATTCACGCTTATTCACTGAGTACATCGTAGATATATTCATCATAGACTTTCGCCAGTCTTTTCCTTGTAAGAACATTGTGTCGTTGAATTTCCGTTACAAACTATTGTGCCTTTCCTTCTTTAGTACAGAATTGCAGCCGTTCCTTTTCCTACCACTAACTATGGTGTCATTCTTCAATACAGAATTGGTGCCTTATTCCCGTGTACAGAATTGATCCTGGTTACGGCACCAATTCTGTATGAATGCGCATTGATGGATAGTGCGTCAAACAGCTGTGTCATTCTGTATATCCATACAAATATTACCAACTGCTTCTATTTTTTTTTTGCAAAAATTCAATCTATTTTGAAATGTTTCAAAGTGAAGGGATCCTTTTTTTCTTTCTAAATACTGATCGTCAAATATAAAAGTTCGCAAAACAGTGTTTTACCTTATAAAACAACTATTAGACCTTGGGAAGAAATATAACTAAAAGTAAATAATTCAACAAAGCAAGATAATTATTAGCTGGAAAATGTAGACAAAAATAAACTGAAATCACGCACTTAGGACTCAACGCATCATAATGCAAGATTCTGTAGCAGTAACGGAACTAAACCATATATTGAGATAACGGACTGGTCTCGTCATCAGGAGGCCTAACCAAATCAGTTACCTCAAGGGGGAACTTTCTGAATAGGATGTAGGTCTAAACAAAAGACATCCCAAGGGCCCGAGATCCCAATTCAAACTGATAGTCAAATACAAATAAATGCAAGTGCACATACAATCCTAAAGAACACAAATGAAAAGACAGAAATGCAAAAAGACGTACTCACCCTAATCCAGTGGGTAACGGTTATAGTCAAATAGCAGCCATTTTATACCCTAAGAGTTACGCCACTGTAGCAAAACTACAGCGCCACACCCCATTGAAGTTTTTTAAGCCACAAAAATTTAACAAAAATTAGGGTGAGTGCGTGAAATCAGAAAACCCTATCTTAAATGTCCTTAAAATATACCCGAGTCTAAATGCCTTTTCAACGCTAAAAAAATTTTTCAACGCTATGGAAGGTTTTCTATTAATTTGTTCAGCAGTCTATGCCCTTTTTATATGTTTTGTTTCGTGTTGAATTATTTACATTATTTGTGTTATACCTTGGGAAGAATTACGATATTTCTCTCATAAATAAACACGACCAGTTTATCAGCATATTTCAGAGGTTACCAAGAAACAAAGTTTGTCGAAGGCTTTTACCGTCTTTGCATTCATGGATAATGAAACTGTCCTAATGAAAGATAGTGTAGATATTTTTCATTTTCATCCTACATGTTTGTATAGTCAGTCGTATGGTAATTAGGTTTCGTTTCACATGGGATGTTCTGCATTATTTATGTCCAAGTTTTAAAAATACTAAGCACAAACAATGTAGAACGCCTGTTAGGATTCAATAAGTCACTTTAAGAGACATAAATGGAATGAATGTTTCTCTTGAGACTGTTTTGTTAAGGCTGATCCATATTAGACTCTAACAAAATAATATTTGACCCCGTGCTGCTCCATTATTTGTGACAGAATGTGGTTGTTAAAACTCAGTACTATATTAGATTTTGGGTTATGTATACGTGTATATATATATACACTAAACAGCCAAAAAAAAACTGGTTCAAGCGTGCGTATGCAAATAACGGAGATATGAAACCAATCAACGTAACGCGATGCGGTCGGCAGCGCTTATACTATCATGGTTAATTGGGCTTATCTAGTACAGTGGTTAGTAGATATAATCTTTACTCGTTAGCAATGGCTGTAATATGGACATTAATATATAATCTGATTGAAATTGTAATAAACGCATTTATTGAACACATGTATCAAATATTACAATTACATGAAACATAATTACTCAATTTAATTAGTCATTCAAATATTCTAACTTACATTTAATACTGGTTTGATTCATTTAGTAGTGATTTATCTTATCATAGAATAATTCATTATATTTCATTAAATTCATTCAATTTTAAATTATATTATCCCTAACGATCTATTCGATTAACCATATTGCTTATTTTATATCGATGAAGCAATCAGTGTCAACTACACATTATGTAAGAGAACGGCACATACCTCCACAGCAAATTCTGGACGGCAGGGCAGAATGGTCGCTTTCACAAGGGATTCACTTCGGATGACGAAAACGTTCATGTAGAATATTCACTAAGACAGGTGTGAATTATTTTCTTATAAATCGGAGCTGGGGCGGGTGCGGTCATTCAAGCATCGGTGAAGGGCCTTATGATTATTAACGGCTCTTATCATTATTGGCTCTTATCATTATTAACGGAAGGCTCGGACACTCCGGCTCATCTGCGTCGATGACGCTCGTCCTTTGTAGCTGGCTGGATCGGCCATTCAGGTTTTTGGGCGGAATCCACTCTCATCAGTGGTAGCGGGCCTGATCGTTTCTTATGCGGGACTACTGCACACCGTCTCGGCACTAACAATTAACAATATGCAATCATCATCAACTTTAACTATCATCCACTCGAGGCTTCCGTTGATTACCGGCTCCCAGAATCGGACAATGGTCGTGGTGGAAGCTACTTCTCGTTCGATCAGTCTCCGAAAAAACTATCTCAATAATATTTTTTGAACTCTGCATCACATCTTCTCTAATATTTCGTACTAATCTTCTTAGTCCCTCATTTCTCTTTGCCCCATTGGCCAACACCTTCTTCCCCTTCTTCTTGTATTGATATGCATATTTATTATTTTTATTCCTCTTCCATTCCTGGTCTTGGGGTGTGCCACGCCTATAATTTCTATCTGGCGCCCTCGTTCCCATGCTTTTCCAAATCGTTTCTAAATTTTCCCATCCGCTTTTTTTCATTATCACCAATTAATTATCTTTATATTTCGCATTTCCTTCTTCAACTACTCGTTCCATTTCCGCACTCCGCCTTATATTCTTGAGCCTGTAATTTACTTAATTCGCATTTTCATCGTTCGAACTGTTCAACAGACCGTCATCCATATGGGCTTTCGGTGCCGCAGGCCTACTCGTGTACCGTTGTTAACTGCATGGCACAAAGCTTTACGCTTCACCTGGACCCGCCAACACCTCTGTTGGACTGTTGATTACTGGAAACACGTTGTATGGTCTGATGAGTCTCTTTTCCAATTGTATCCGGCGGATGGACGTGTACGGATATGGAGAACAACCTCATGAATCCATGAAACGTACATGACAACAGGGGACTGTTCCAGCTGGTGGAGCATCTCTGATTGTATGGGGTGTGTGCAGTTGGCGTGATATGAGATCCCTGATACGTCGAGACAACTCTGACGGGTCACGGGTACATAAGTCTCCTGTCTGATCTTCTGCACCCATTCATGTCCATTGTGCATTCCGACGGACTTAAACAATTCCAGCTGGACAATGCCAACACCCCACACGTCGAAAATTGCTACTGAGTGGCTAGGATCACTCTTCTGACTTTAGACAATTCCATTGCCCACCTAAATCCCCAGACATGAACATTATTAAGCATATCTGGGATGCCTTGCAACATGCTGTTCAGAAGAGATTTCCACCCCCTCTCAATCCTATGGATTTGTGGACTGCGCTGCGGGATTCATGGTGTGGATTGCATCGAGGATACCTTCAGACATTTATCGAGTCCATGCCAAGTCGTGTTTCAGCACTTTTGCATGCTCTTGGGGACCTTACACGATATTAGGCAGGTGTACCATTTTTCTGGTTCTTCAGTATATATATATATATATATATATATTAATTATATATATATATATTATATATATATATATATTATATATATATATATATATATATATATATATATATATATATATATATATATATATATATATATATATATATATATATAGATATATATATATATATATATATATATATATATATATGTAGGTCTCTGGGGGTTTAGATGTGAATGATGGACAACTAACAACCATAGTTGACGTATTTAATATTTATTTACATATTGAAACTATAAATGGATCTGTCTCCAGCGGATTATACAACAGCAAATTCAAGCAAAACTTTCCTTAAACTTCTCGCCTAATTTAAAATGACACTCAACTTCTACTGCCACTAAAGCGTCTGTTTAATGCATCATCCAAAACTTATCATTTACTTTACTTTGAAACTCCCGCACAAATTCAACGATACACAAGTCTACAACAGCTAAACTAAATGCTGTAGAATTTTTCAAATCACATATCAAATTTGTAAGGTATACACAAGATTCGATTCACAAGAATCGAACTTTTGAATGAATTAAAGAAGCTGCTTCAGATATGCTAATTTCGGCATACGCGCTTAGTATAAATACCACGCAGCGTCATTAATGGAAAAAAAGATGAGGTTGTTAAGGTTGAAAAGGTGTTATCCTGCGCTAGTGCTTAGCGGGCCAGAAGTTTACATGGCAGTACTGCTGGTTTGACTTACTGTTCGTGAGTATAAAAATATATTGTTCTTGAAAGCTGTGTTTATACATTCCGTACAAGTAGTACGTATGCTTATTGCTGTAAAAGCCAATTATATGTGCAACGAATTCAATAAACATTGTTTCATGTATAAACTGTGTGTGGTTCAAATTCAAATAGAGTGCCACTTCAAATTATATACACCCAAGTCTGGGTAGAAGTGAGTATAGATTCTCTATACTGGCGCCCGAAAATATATATACCCTGGTAGTTAGCGTTAAATTTGTAACGAACAACATAATTGAAATTAAAAACTGTGTACTGTGTACGTATATTGATAAAATTGTTGCAAGTACTTATATACTATTTAAAAAATGAGTGTTGTAGAACAAAATCCTGCTGGAAATTTTCCTCGGGTAATTATGGTTCAGCATTTTGCGCCATTCGAAGCCACCTTCAATGGCGGCCCCTCAAGCCAATTCCTAAAGAAAATTGAGCATTACTTTCAGCAACAATGCACCCCAGAGGGGGATAAACTTAAAATTGCTCTAGCCGCTTTAAGAGGTAGTGCATTTCAGTGGTACACATGCATGCAAAGCAGTAATCTGATTTTTGACTATTTGTCATTCAAGCAACAGTTTCTTAGTGTTTTTCCAAAGACCTTTAATCAAAGTGAAATTGAAGCGGAAATTTATTCGCTAAGGCAACGTGAAGGTCAGTTTGCATTAGAATTTGCTATGGAAAAGATTTCCAAGTGTGAGGAATATTTAGAAGGGGTAACGGAAGCGGTAATCTTAAAAATAGTTATCCAACGTTTGAAGCCAAGTGTTCAAGATTTTTTAGATAATCAAACAATTACAAGCAAGGTTACCCTCCTTCAAGCTTTAGCTAAATATGACAATAGACATTTCTTCGCTACCCCTCACCGTCATTCAGGTACGAGAAGTTTTATACACCCACGCCAAAATTTTTCGCGAGTTTCAAACCAGCAGCGTAAGCAGTACCGCAGGCAAAATAATAGAAGCGCACGGCGTTATAATGAAATTAGTGCTCTTAAAGTAAATAATATGGAAGCACCTTACTTGCACTGGCAAGTTGATTCACATGATATGGTTCAACCTGTTTAAACTGTGTGGTCAAATGTATTATTTTGTCCGAGCAGTAATCATTATTTTGAGAATAGTGAAAGTCAGGGTATTTTTGTGGCTTATAAAGAAAGTGAGTCCAGCTGGAATGATGAGGTAATTCCAGTACAAATTTCTGAAAATAGTGCCGATACTAATGCTAGTGGTTTAGAAAATAAATCATCTGACACTTCTATTAATGCTATACCTGATATTTTAGATGATATTCACACATCTGTTAATGAAGGAAATTTAGTAGATGACGAAGTATGCGTTACGGAAGTTAGTGAATACTTATTAGTTGACGACAATAAAAATTCTTTAAACGATAGTAGGAACTCGCTAGGTAATGATGATATTATTTCAAGTTTCCATCCGAATGAGGATTGTGTAGGCCAGGTTGATAATATGGTTTTAAATAAAGTACATGAAAACCATACTGAGAGTCAGGATGAAAAGTTGACACAGAGTTATACTGTAAGTAGTTTAGCTGATGCTTCGGAAGTTATAGACGCAGGTTGCATTAAAACGCACCAGTACGAAAAGCTTAATCTTCCTAAAACTGAAGCAGTATTAAAGAATTTAAATGATAATGATTCTGATGTCGCAAGTTTCACTGAGACTTTTTCATCAAAAGAGGATAAAACTAAAGTTAAGGGGGATAAAAAACGTGAAAAAGCGCCTTCAGGTTCCAGCATTAAAACTGCTAATACTGTAGTAATTAAGGCGGTAAACAAGAAGTCGTATAAGCACAAATACGAAAAGCAGAGTCAGGTTGTTGAAAAAATAGAATCTGCATTAAAATTTAATACCGATACAAGCAAAAGTACGAAGAAAGGTAAAGTGTGCACTACAAAAACTCCATCAAAGGAGGAATGCGTCGCTGATAAGGTACACAAGGTTATCAAAAGGAAGAATGACAATTTTAAAGTTCCTTTGCATAAGTACAGGAAACGGAAGATTTCTGCCGCCCAGCAAGGTTGGCCTCCTCCCAAGAGACCTCCTGTCCATCGTCAAGCCGGACCAGCGCCTCAGGACCTACGACCTGCTGCACGAAGGATGCCCACACGGTCAACGAACCCCTTTACTAGGACTGCGACCATCAAGAGAGGTTCCACTGATTGGACAGACTGGTGCAAGGAAGTTGCTGCATTCATGAGGAACAAGTCTTGTATCAATTCTCTTATTCTAACTCCCACCCTTTAATAAAACCGAACCAAATTGGTTTGAAGTTCCCCATTGTATATACTGTGTAAACATTTTGAGGGGAAGGAGTGAGCCACTGAAAAAAAAACGGCATACTGTTGTTTCATAAATTTTTGAAGGGGACATGTAGTGACTAGAAAAAAAAATACATACTGCATAATATACCAATTAACCACTAATGTACTAACTTCACAAAACATGACACATGTGCCTTATAAATTGGGGGAGAGCAGATACAGTCAAGAAATGTCATGCTGTGCAATTGTGTTGTCACTTTAAATTAAAATAAGTTTTTTAGGGCGCAGTTGGCCAGCCCAGTATCCGCAACTCTGCAAATCCACTGTTTGATGGTGTCACCTGGACCCTTCGGGGTTAGTTTTGTAAAATGGTAGTGGCGTTTTTCCTCCACACAACGTGTGGAAGGTTTTTTGACTTTGCCACCCATTATGTAAAAAGTCAGACCAGCACGCGTTTTCAATTAGTTAACTGAAGCCGTTCAGACCTCAGTTACCTAATTTTTTTTTTCGAGGGAGGCCAGTGTAAGGTATACACAAGATTCGATTCACAAGAATCGAACTTTTGAATAAATTAAAGAAGCTGCTTCAGATATGCTAATTTCGGCATACGCGCTTAGTATAAATACCACGCAGGGTCATTAATGGAAAAAAAGATGAGGTTGTTAAGGTTGAAAAGGTGTTATCCTGCGCTAGTGCTTAGCGGGCCAGAAGTTTACATGTCAGTACTGCTGGTTTGACTTACTGTTCGTGAGTATAAAAATATATTGTTCTTGAAAGCTGTGTTTATACATTCCGTACAAGTAGTACGTATGCTTATTGCTGTAAAAGCCAATTATATGTGCAACGAATTCAATAAACATTGTTTCATGTATAAACTGTGTGTGGTTCAAATTCAAATAGAGTGCCACTTCAAATTATATACACCCAAGTCTGGGTAGAAGTGAGTATAGATTCTCTACAAATTGTATGCAACATTTTGACTAATTGCATCAATACGACGCTCAGTTGTCCGGCGTGACATGGAAACCTCTGCGATTTTGTATTACTTGGATCCAAAACTTTCTACTTTTTCTAAGTTTTTTAAAAAAATTCTCCTTTTTCATATGGACGCTTGGAGCGAGCAATATTCCAAGCAAACAAAAAACTTGATTCGTTTATTGTGTCATTCTCGCGACTAAATGAAGTTAAGAGTCCTTGTTTGAAAAGACCAGATTGACGGGATTTAAATTTCTCGGTTCATAATTTTGAACTGAGTGGATATTGAGTAGAAAAGTGGGGATGATTTGTTTCATAATGTCGACGTAAACTACTTACTTTGCAGTTTTTAATTGTAATATTACAAATCAGACACAACGACTTTCCATTATTATCAATAAAGCCATAATTTACAACCTATTCTTCTTGAAAGTTTCTATTTTCGTCTTCGTTATTTCGTTGTCTGATATTTTCCATAGCCAAGTTATTAAAAAAAATTAAATAAATTTCTTTCCAAAATATGAAATTGAAACAAAATAATTAATTTACGACTCAGAAAAATTATACTCGTAAGGAATTTTAAAAGCATGATAAAAATTTATTTACTTTATTAAAATAAGAAAACAAAGACCATCCACAAAGTCGAAAATTCTGCGCAGGTCGGTGCTGAACAAATCGGCCGAAGTACGAAGTAGAGCTAGCAGTGTAAATGCGTGTAGTACATACGTGCTGTATGCAAGAGAGCTGAATTCCAACTACCGCTAGAACCCTTCAACATGGGAGTGCATAATACAGTATATATATATATAAATATAACGCCTCACTATTATTAATAATTTCGCCCCACCTATTTTACTTAATGCATATTCTAAATTATCCTCGTTTCAATAAAACACAGTCCGTTTTTCCAAATTGTGATCTAGGAATAAACAAATTAACTAGCTAGATTATCCTAAGTGATTATCCTAAGTGACCGCGATAAAATAATATGGGTCTCATCAGTGTTGTGCGTGAATCCATCGAAGCCTCTCCTCGCTCTTGTTTTTCTCCCCGATGTGTTTTGGCTCTCCTGAAATAGTATTCTTCTCGTCACTCGGTGCTTCGACTACAACATGTTTGTGTTCCATCTCCTGTACATAGTTTATAGCTAAAGTTTATCATCTTTTAAAAGTTTATCACACACACAAACACACACATATATGTGTATATCTATATATCTATCTATATATCTATCTATCTATCTATCTATCTATCTATATACATACACACACACACACACACACACACACACACACACACACACACACACACATATATGTATATATATATATATATATATATATATATATATATATATATATATATATATATATATATATATATATATATGTATATATATATATATATATATATATATATATATATATATATATATCAACGTGGATTACGTAACTGCCATCATTTGATTGGTTCATAATTTTTCCCCAAAATAGAACTCGATTGAAAATAACAGCGTTGTAAAGAATATATCTTGTTCCATTATACAATGAGGAACAGATACAAATGACAACTACTTAAATTTTGTTATTCAGAATATTGATATCATTCTTTTATGTTACACATACTACAGTTTGTTACAATGGACTTGGTATTTCACATTTTGAGCGCATTAAAGTTCTTACATTCTTACTATGGTGTTACATAATAATTTTCCTCCTGCATCACTAGTACGATATACAGTCTAATTGAACAATAATGCCAAACTATCAAACTTCACTAATTATGTGCTACTTTAATCATAACTTCACAATATTCCTTTTGGAGATGCATTTCTTTTCTCATTGAAAAATCTTATAGGAGAGTACAACAGGAGACATTTTAATTGTGAGCAGAAAATTAGCTGTGCTAAAGGGACGGTCTTGGTATTTCATTTAGGCCCGCAAGGCAATTATCTCTCATACTTCAGCTGTTAGAGAGAGAAATGTTTATTTAAGGATAACCACTTAGTTCTGTCAGATAATGCAACAGCGCTAATTAAAGGGAGGAGACGGGAACAATATCCTTTTTCGGTTTTTCCGCTCTCGTTTAACTCTTATACAAAGTATTTCCGTAATTATTTCACAGTATGTGAGTTATCTATTGTTACGAATAACAATACAAACATTGCATTGTATGAAGAAGACCTTCAACTTTGTGTTTATGAAGACGTTGGAATTAGAGTATATTTATAGCTGTCACCTGAAAAAAAATCGATTATCGTAACAGATCATCGTCAGATGCATAAATTATGCATTGTAAGAGTTTCTGGTATGATAAAATTCAACTTCTTTATAACTTAACTTTCTTTTCCAATGTTCGCCGACATGTTACTTGATTTTATGTATTAAAATTTTTAACTTATAAAGCTTGCCTAGAATTAGAAAAATTAAAAGTTATATCACGGTTAAATGATAAAAAAAACATTTTAATAGATAAATAAGAAAATATATTTTTGTTTACTTGGTAGATGAAGAAATATTTTTATTTAACAATTGGTAAGTCTCCAGATTTATGGCTCAACAAGATCATAAGATGAAGAGAAATTAGCCTTCCCACTCTTCAGATAGGCTATGTCTTTCACGAAAAAGCGTTTTATCGTCGACTTTTTTCTACACTTTGAAAAAAAAATAGATGTTTATTCTAAGTTAATAATATATGCGGGTTCTGGGATTGCAGTAATAACAGAAGACAGATATACATCTATGTTACTTTCGAATATACAGAATTTTCAAGTCGAAGAAATGTATTGCTATCATTTTCTTTCATTGAGTATGGTTTGTTGAATATTTTATTGACTTAAACGATTATCCCTTGCGGCCTACCTTATGTATGAGGAACTATTGCGATTCAAAGCTTTTACAGACAAGCTTTGGTTCGTCATATGGCTGACACTCTCTTTTAAAAGTGACCCTTTTTGATGTTTCAACGAAGATGAGGAAATTTATAACAATATGCCCAGTTATGAGACGCTTTGCTTCCATTGCATAATATATTAATAGAAAGGATAGAAATCTTTAGAACTTTGCAACTACTTGGATAATGAGTTTATTTAGTTAAACGTTACAAGCTAAAAGCTTTTACAAAAATTGCTTCTAAAATGAATTTGTAAGCCATTGTATCCATTAAAACTAGTATTATAAGGATTATTTTTCCTGGATATTTGCAAAAATATCCAGCTTCAATGGATAATAAATGGTAGAGATATTTTCATGACTCTGCCTAAGTTACTGACATTTATCTTTCCCATTCATATATTTTGATTCGTTTCATACATATGGATTTTAGTTCGCAAGGAATTGAATACTGTTTTCATTTTGTGAGGTTTTTTATCCGAAAAGCTCCAAAGTTTGTTTATATATCAGATTAAAGTATATAAAAACATGCTTATTTTTGTGATTTAGTACTATTGATACTAGTACTATTCAAGATATAGCAAAAGTTTTTTTTACTAGTTAAGTATCTCAGTTTTATCTCCTTTTCATACAACCCACATATATACAGTGAAACTTCTATACGGACAACAGTAATGGTTCCGAAAAGAATTTGCCGTTTTGAGGGTGGGGCCGTGGGAAAGGTGTTTCTTCCATAAAATTGGCTTTATGGAGTCTGTCATCGATTCTGAATAAAATATGGCGATCTTGAGGGTGGCCTGCTAGGGTAGATTCATTGTATATGTATGTACGTATATATATATATATATATATATATGTATATACCTGTATGTATGTATGTACACACACACACATACACACACATATATATACACTGCTGGCCTTTAAAATTGCAACACCATGAAGGAATGTTGATGCAAACGTCAAATTCGCATTGAAGGAAGAAGGTGCTGGAAATGCAAATGATTAGCCATACGAGCAAAACAGGAGGGTGAAACAGTATCTTAAGTTCTGTATAAATGGAAAGTTACGCAGCGGGTTTCCCATTCGGAAATCACATCTGAATGTTGGTTGTTTGGGAGAAGATCATGGTCTGCCTCGTATAAGAAGGAGAAACGGCTACCAGCACGTGTCAGAATTCGAAAGCGGCAGGATCGTTGCATACTGAGAGTGCGGTTTATCGTTCCGTGATATTGCTACTCGCATTGGTCGGAATCCAAAGATTGTCATGTGAATATGGAATCGATGGGTTCAAGAGGGTCATACTGAACGCCATGCAGGATCTCAACGGCCTCCCTCTACTAACGTCCAAGAGGACTGACATGTTGTCAGGTCGGCCTTGCAGGATCGTACAGCCACATCACGGACCTCGAGACAGGAAATGGGCTTGTTTTCAGCACAAGTATCCGCACGGTTAGTGCGACGACGTCTGGATCACCACGGACTGTCTGCACGGCGACCATTATTGCGACTTCCCTTGACACTGCAGCATAGAGACGCGCGGCGAAAGTGGTGCGCCCGACGACAAAACTGGATACAGGTATGGCACCACGTATTCTTTTCAGACTAGTCCCAGTTCCGCGTACAGCATCACGTTGGACGTATCCGTGTCTGGAGGTACCGAGGAGAACGCACGTGGCCTGCTTGCATTCGATATCATCGGGCCCTGCATCTGGTGTGACGGCATGGGGCCATTGGGTACACGACACGAACACCTCTTGTTCGCGTCGTCGGTAATCTGAACAGCCAGAGTTACATTTCTCAGATCTCAAGGCCGGTGGCTGTGCCCTATCTTCGACGCCCCGGAGACGTCATCTTTCAACAAGATAACGCAGGACCGCATGTTACCCGTTGTGTCCTGATCTACCTCGACAGAGAGGGTGTTAGATTGTTGCCCTGGCCACCACGTACTTCAGATCTCTCACCCACTGGAAACATCTGGTCATGGGTTTCTGAGAGACTGGGCAGCCATCGCTCTCCAGCCACTACGATTGATGACGTGTCGCTTAGAATTGAAGCAGCATGGAATGACTTGTCCGTATTTGTCATCCTAGTCCATTTCGACTCGATGCCTAACCGGGCTAGAGCCTTTGCCTTTTTAGCTGCCAGAGTCGGAAGCTGTACTAATTTCGTACCCTGTATACCCCCAAATTGCCTACAAATTTAATCATAGATTCTTCCTACTATGCTGTATACGTACAATAAGTAAAGTTTTGTCATTTGCTTCTCTTCCCGGTGTTCCAAGTTTAATGGCTAGCAGCGTATATATATATATATATATATATATATATATATATATATATATATATATATATATATATATATATATATATATATATATATATCGTGTGTGTAAAAAGAGAGAGAGGACGGGTGAATCCCCATTGTTAAAATCTGTGGGGCCACAAATTATTCCATAAAAATATATATATATATATCAATTCAAGCAGTTAATATGCAAAGACATTCAGTGGCTAATGAAATTCTCTTCACTACTAAGTCCAACGATTTTACTGGTTATAGCACCGTGATTTTGGGAGGAAAATCTCCGTATACTAAATCATTAATGACTTAAAGATTATGTTTTAGATTTCTGGGTGTGATAGTTCTATTGTAATAAAAAGAATAATCGTGGGTTTAAAACAAACACATATACACAAATATTTACTACATACATACATACATATAAAAAATAAATAAATAAATAAATATTCATATATATCTATATATATCATATTACAAAATACTTATAACGCAGAATACAAAGTCTGCATGGATGTATTACTGAAAAAGAGCTGTTAAATAAATTACATGTCTCGTTCCTGATATTGCTTGGGAACGAAATTGTAGTAATTCTAAACAACTAATCATAAATTATTTGGCACTTTCTTCATTTACAATGGATCTAGAATGACAGGTGTAAGTGCTTAACGATGCATCCTGCTAAGAAACTAAGGATTTAGTTTGTACAAGCAACAAAGCTCGACTTCATCAATCAGGATGTGCTGACGCGGAAAATGAGGTTGACTGAGATTGCTTTCAAGGGAGAACACAGCCATTACTTCAGTAATTTTGTATTAATTACATCTTGCTTTTGCACATTCGTTGTTTTCAAACATCTTTTATTTATGTATTGGTATGAAATGAAGGAATTTTTTTTCCCGTAAGATGGTTAATTTTAGAAGTTAATAGAGGAATCGACTATGGTATAAATATTTTGAGCATTTGAAGAAATCTCTGTATAGGAACAATATAAATTCCTATTAAAATGTCATTATGAGGTGCTTTACGGCCTATCTGTAACTTATATTTCTTTATATTTCATTTCTTTTGTAAATGAGTTTTTGCCTTCACTGTGCCTTTTTTTATTGTAAGATTTAAAAAAAAATACTTTACACATGTATATTTAATGTTAAATGATAAGTTCGTTATACACCGGGTCCTCTATAACGGAGTTCGACTGTATTTACATTTTGTTAAATATAATTTATTAATTTTTTACATATTTTCATTCAATTAAAGACATAATTAATATGTAAGTGCATTAAAAACTGAAAGCAATAGCTTTATTTTAAGGGGGTCCAGGACACAAAATTGTTCGAATTTTCAAAATTTTTTTATTGCATTAAAATTTTTTTTGTTCTTTTACGCTTAAAATGACGTTTAAATCATGTTTCTATCTTAAATAAAACAGGATAAATTATAATTTTTTTGCAACGTTCTAATAGTAGCCAATCGTTTATTAAACCTGTAAGTGCGTTTTTATGCATAATGGGTTTTTTCACCATTTCTCGTCTTTAAATTGTTATAAGTCAAGAACCGTTAAAGATAAATGGTTGAAACTTAGAACATGTCTTTCTCAACTATTTTACTTTAATTTTGATACAGCAAATTTGAAAAAATATTTACTTTCGAAAATATGATTTTTTAAAATAAAGTTACATAATTTTTTTTTGTAATTTTTAATCTAAATATTTTTAATTTCTTTAAAAATTAATATTTCAAAAAATGCTGAATCAAAATTAAAACTTATATACTTCTGTTTAATTAAATGAAAAAATTTTGAAATTCGACAAATAATATTTCGAGTTATAAAGATTTTAAATTACCCCACTTTTATTAAAAATTTTAAATTTTAAAACTTTTTAAAAACTTTTTGAGAATTATATGATGTGATTTTGTTTACAAATTATATGGTTGACCATCACAAAAAAATTCAAAATTTTAACTCAATAAATAAAAAAATTTTTAGAATGTGTTCCGGACCCCCTGAAATCGAAAAAAGCTATGGAGAGAATGGTTCTAATTTCCAGTCATTAAACCTCCAATACTCCCTGTATTTCCCTTACGGAAGCATCCTCAGAAAAAGAGGGGAATGCAAAACATGGCAAATATTTATTGGTTCTGTCTTATTGATTCTGCCGAAATCTGTTCTGTGTTCACTTATTGAATTGAGCATCACTGGAATTTTTCGCAACGTCATGTTGTAATAGAAGCAGTCTTTTTCTATATTATGGGAATGATAGTGTCATATTTGATGGATAAATTCTGATCGTAAAAAAAAGTACTATGTTGAGCCTTTGCAAATGGCCAAAGCTAACGACTGAAAATTATGATGGAGGCAATCATCTGCTTGTGTTAAACCACTATATTGATTATTGAAGTACCCTTCAATTTATCAAGATTCTTTTTTCAATGTATCTATATTTTGTGTTACTTCATGTCATGTGCTATGTCTTTAAATACCACGTTTAAAGCCATTACCATTAAATACGAAAAAGAAATAATTTTTGAAATGATATAGGAGGTAATAAATTTTATGTTGCTATAACTATAAATGATACATTTATTGTGCCTAAAATGGCTTCTATAATGAATTTTTTAAATATATGTCTTATAAAAATAAACCATAATTTTCGTTATACAGTACATTTATACGCAATGAAAGGAATGTAACGTAAAAAAAAAGAGTTTGTACGAACTAATTTTCATAAAATTTTTACATATCCTCACCTTAAGGCCTTTCGGATTCCTATTCGAAACTTCGTATTTATATTATAACAAAATAATCAGTTTGTCCAACTTGAGAAATTTTGTTTACGCCCTAGAAAATTCTGTATATCTTTGCAATAGAATTTCAGCTGTCGTTATATATATATAATACTGTTTCTTTGTCGAGCTATTTTTTACATTACCCAGAGAATAGGTATTCTTAATACAATAAATAATTCTAACATTTTTAGTCAAGATATATTAATTCTATCAAAAACCTCCTATGGGCTGATTTTAAAATTTCTAAGTGGAAGAAAATAATAAACCGACAGTGTGCTAAGAGCTTGGTTGCAGTTTTCTGGTAATAATATTATTTTCTGCATCAAGAAAAAGTCTTATAATTACTTTATCACTCTCATATGACATTCAACAGGCGTCAATTAATAAGTTATCAAAACACTTCCTCCTTTTATATTGGACATCAGACCTAAGATGTTTTCAGATACATCGTGAGGTATCTGAAACAAAATTAAAACGTTTATTTGACGATTAGGCATACACAATTTTTCCTTAAAAGTAAACAAATGTTATTCTTAAGCAACTTTTTACTATATATTTAGAATTTTTTTCTATTTCAATTGAGAATCTCAAGACATTTAGCAGACTTGTTAGCATTTAAGATATAATCAATACATTAGTTACGGGGAAAGAATTAACATAAATTAATTTTCTTTGTACTGTCCGAGTATTTCCATAGTTTAAAGGACTGTTGATTAATTTTGAAACGACATCTTTAGAATCATCAGCCCTAAGATTTTTTCAGATACATCGTGAGGTTTCTGAAACAAAATTAAGAAGTTCATTTGACCATTAGATATACACAATTTTCATTAAAAGTAAACAAATGTGATTGTTAAGCAACTTTATACTATATATTTAGAATTTTTTTACTATTTCAATCGAGAATCTCAAAACATTTAGCAGACTTGTTAGCATTTACAATATAGTCAATACACTAGTAAGGGAAAGAATTAACATAAATTAAATTTTTTTTGTAGTGTCCGAGTATTTCCATCGTTTCAAGGACTATTGATTTATTTTGAAACGACATCTTTAGGGTCATCAGCCCTAAGATGTTTTCAGATACATCGTGAAGTATCTGAAACAAAATTAAGAAGTTCATTTGACCATTAGGTATACACAATTTTTCATTAAAAGTAAACAAATGTGATTGTTAAGCAACTTTATACTATATATTTAGAATTTTTTTACTATTTCAAGCGAGAATCTGAAAACATTTAGTAGACTTGTTAGCATTTACGATGTAGTCAATACACTAGTTACAGGGTAAGAATTAGCATAAATTAATTTTATTTTACAGTGTCTGAGTATTTCCATCGTTTCAAGGAATATTGACTAATTTTAAATCTTAAAGGGAAGATATCATATATTTAGAGTATATCCGACATACTACGAGGTTTGGAAGAAAATGTAATACATTAAATAAATATTTTGTGTTTATTCTCCAGAATAATTATATGATACATTATTATAGCAATACAAAATGACTACTTCGAAATTCGTAAGATAATACAGGTTGTGAGGAATTCTTAGTTGAAAGCTTGAGCAATAAGGAGCATATTAACACTTCCAAGGATAATTACATATTTTTCTTCTTGAATATATGCAAATATTATTGTCAGCAAATAAAGATGATTATTTCATCAAAACATTGAGTAAAGCCTTAACACTGTCACCTGCGTAGTTAAAGCTTCAGTTATATGTATTAGATATCGCTTCAGTTATCAGGCATTAAATGCTTCAGTTCTTAACATTGTAAGCTGATCTCCTTTTATGCATAATGGTTTTATTTATATTGTACATTTTGGGTAAAATGTATTTCGAATTCTCAGTTAACAGAAAGTTACTACATCTTCAAAAGTTCCTAAAAATTTTTAGAAAAAGGTAAACTCGTCTACAAAATAGCAAAAAAGCTATGATGAAAAAAATTAATGAATTTTCTTTTGAAGTGGAAATATGTGTTACACGCGAATACATTTTTAAAACCTACATTAAAGGAATGTAACTAAAAATTTTACCACAGCAATACGAAAATATAGCGTTTCATATATATTTTTTTTCTTTTGTAAGACTACTTTCAACATGAGAATTGATAGGCAAAATTTTGTAAAATTATTTTATATTTCAATACATCAGCTGCATTTATCTACAAAAAGTTGAAATTACTGTTCACAATGATCTATTTTTCGGTGAAACTAACTGTTAATTTTTTTTTTGTGAGAAGAAGTTTTTAATTTTATTTTCCTTTATATTAAAAAAAGAAATTTTGGTCATGGAACTCAGAGAAAATTTATAATTATGTCAACTTATTGTTTTAAAAGTTTTTTCTTCTTTCTTTAGCGGAGGCACATGTGTGTAGGCCTATATTTCCCCGCAGTTCACTGGCCATTCTATTATGGGGGGGGGGGGGACACCATATAGGCAGGGCCCGACTTAGCCTAATTGGGGCCCGGGGCAAAAACTTCTTTAGGGGCCCCCCTCTGCTTCATTACTTTAGTAATGAAGAACTTAATACTTAATACTAAACTTTCTATTCGATTTGGGGCCCCCCTCTGATGTAGGGGCCCGGGGCAACTGCCCCGTATGCCCCTACCTTAGTCAGGCTCTGCATATAGGCGGATCAGTGTTACCACCCCCTATGAAGGGACGACACAAATGGGGGTCTTTTTAGTGGCGCCACGCCGGGATTCGATCCGAGCACCCTTAACATCGAAAATATCCCTCAGCATCGCCCTGTGGTACAGCCAGGCCTCTTTTAAAAGTATATGTTTGGTTTTTCAGTACTATTTTAGATGAATAACCCCGATTTAAAAACATTCTTTTGTGCCTGTCGTAAATGTTACTGCCTCCGGTGGACCCTTTTTATTAGAGAATGTGAATTCAAAGTTCAATAGTAGAAATACATTCAATAGCGGAGCCAATAAATTCTAACCCGAGCACAGTTCCCCAAAACCTTTTCTTCACATTTCAAAGAAAATTTACACTCAGTATTACAAAAGAGAATAACAAATGTTAAAAGTTTCAAATCTATTGGGCTTTTAGGTACTTTAAGTTATCGCGTTGGAGTCTGACTCTTATTCTTATCTTATAGAGGATGGAGAGAATTAAGTGACTGCGGCGGAAAATAACGACTGAGGTAGAGGAATGATTAACTACAAACTTTGATAAATTGTGAAGAAAAAAGCTATACACTCACAGTTTTTTATGCTTTTTCAATATAAATATTAAATATAAATATTTTTTCAATAAGAATATTTTTTAAAATATAAATATTATGAAGTTATAAGGTTATAATTTTATAATGCGCGTATAATGGTTTTGTAATTCCGATTGGATATTGTGAATCAGAGGAAAAGTGCTTCCTTGGAAAATTATATATATTGGTTATTTGTAACACTATAACTAGTTTGTTTGCATTCAAAAATGTGTTCATATATTGTAATTATATTAATATTGTAACCAGTTTCAATAGAGTTCCAGTTTCAATAGAGTTCTAAGGACGGGTATACATGGGTGGACACACACGGGGCTCTTGTGAGGTGATGTTATGAAAATTAGATATTTTCGGACGCGCAGGGTCCTCATAGGTATAACGGATTCCTGTCGCGGCGATTGGGTATTAGACTTTTATTGCCGCATACCTTTAGGTTTGAGTCGGCGTAACCTTTATTTATGCTTTTTCAGTCGTTAAAAATTTAAACTCTAATTTATTACACAATAATTTATCAGTAAGTTGAATTAAATTATTGTGAAGGTTAAATTTTAAAATTATGTTTAATCCATTAGATAAATTTCCATTTCCTTCCCAATAGAAAGTTCGATGGTTATATTCTGTTGAAAGGTTATTTTGTAATTTATGAACCTTGAATATTGTAGTGTCTCGCGTGAAAGTCAAAATGAAATTTGTTCTATAAACTGGCATAAAAAACATTTATGGTAAATTTAAAATATTACAAAAATATACTTAACCAATCATACATGACCATTCCTGATTATCTGGACACTAAGTGGACATTTTAAAACAAAAATGTTATTCCCTTTTTGAGAAATTATCATCTGCATGGATATTTTGAAAAAAAAATAGTTGATTGTTTAAACTTTTTAAATGTGTTAAATAATTGTCGATTTCTTATTTATCGCCTATATAAAACGCATTTTGCATGGGTAATTTATATTTGTCATTTCCTTTTACAATGTTTCTTGCGTATGTTAATGTTTAATAATTTTCATTTCCTTTATTCCCTTTTCCTATCGATTATAGAGTCTAGTTACTTTATCAAGCATTTCCCTCCGATTTTTCTATTCATTTTCGTGTACAGCTTACTCAAGGTGCAATATTTTGGAACTGAATATATTTTACTCTTTTTTATAAACTGAACAGACGATGACGGAATAGCTAAGACGCTGGCTTTAGGATCCCGAGTTTGTGGGTTCAAAATCCGCGGAAATTATGTGGGTTTCTACCCTTACGGAATCGGTTTTAAGAACAGGTCCTGGTTTCGTCTTCGTGCTCCAAAATATGACCGTTCTGCTTCCAACCAGATTACCAGTCTTTACAATTTGGTTTGATTTGGAGCGCTACGGTCAACTTTTGGCTACACGAGGGTTAATTAGACTGGGACCTACAGATAAAAGCCGATTCCGAACGGCTACAAACATCCACGCCAACAGTGGGACTCGAACCCACAGAATCTAAACCGAATGCCAGCGCCCTAGCCATTCGGCCACCACTTTGCTACCAGTGTTTACAAACTGATCATTTCAGTAATAGGCTTGTAGTTACTGTAAGGTTTTACATTTGTGTTAAATAATTTTAAAAATATGAATTTTTTCTGTGAAATATTCACATCAAATATTCTTTTTCTAGATGAGGATAATTATAGTTTTCTCCAAAATGAATTACAGATTTTTAGCACATTTTTCTTGAATATTATGATACACTTTATTGGAAGAGTGAATAACTTGGAAGACTTTGTGATAACCATTAACCATAGTGTTGAGATCTCAACATCAATCAGCATTCTTATTTTTATCACCTTAGAGAGTTTCGAGAAGTACAGCAGTTGAACTTTTGCTTACCTTCTAATCTAACCTACAATCAAGTTGATAAATGATACTCCTTGAATTCTATATCATTAACACACGGGGAAAAGGGTGTTTAGTGGTTTATACCTATAATGGCCTACAGATTAGCTTAAACCAGTTGTAAAATATTAGACCGTATTATTTTACCGTATTGAAGTAAATTAATTACTAGTCATTGAATAAAGAAGGTGCATATTTCGTCTGCAAGACTTTCAGAAAAGTATTTTACCATAAGCTACTATATCAGATCCTAACAAATGTAACATTTTCCATAGGAAATGTTACATTTGTTAATCCTGAATTAGTAAAATAATTCACTGTCTGACGGGATGTTTGTTTTCACATATTTTGTTGTTTACCCGTGTCATTAAATGGGATTTGA
Source organism: Dolomedes plantarius (assembly GCA_907164885.2). Taxonomy (NCBI): domain Eukaryota; kingdom Metazoa; phylum Arthropoda; class Arachnida; order Araneae; family Dolomedidae; genus Dolomedes; species Dolomedes plantarius. Next base: position 144,774,561 of record OU015495.1, on the reverse strand, counting down.
GAAAGTCATAGCTTGAAGGATTTCTCTAAATCAGTACGAGATTTTTTGAAAGAGCAATAACACTGTATTTATATAATATGCAAAATTTAGCTTGTACAAAACTGCAGCATTATAGAACCTGTATTTCATGGTTAATTGAATTATACCGTCGTTTAGATATAGCTATCCAGATACTCAGAAAAATATTGTAAATAGAATTTCATTCTCTGGTTTCCCATCTGGAATTTTTTTTTACCAAGGATCAGTTTATTATATGTATTGATAAATATATTCTCAATTCAGTTAAAGATTCTAGTTAAGATCAGTTAAAGAATCTAGATTATAGGTAAATCTAGATTCATTTTAGTAATTAATGCTGGTTAGTTTCTATTTCTTCGAAATATTTCAAAATATTTATTATAAATGATTAACTTACTTAGAATGAGGTAAAACTGAGCTTCATATCAAGCTGATTGAATCACTATCTCAAGCATAAATTATCATAGTAAATATTAACGTTGTCTGCTCCTAAAACCCACATACGAAGGCTGTAACACTAGAATAAATAGTACACACAGTATTTAATTTTTTTAAAACTTGACATGCCTTTTTTACGACACCCCATTTCTGAGATATCTGGAATTGCAAATACAATTGCAATGACTGTTTGATTTATGTCTTTTGACGTACGGTGACTTTCTGATGTTTCTGCTTTAAACATAAAACTTTGATATAGTGCAACAGGAGAACCTTTAAAGACAGCTTTGATTTATTTATAAGTACTTACACTATTCTTTTACGAGTGTTTTTTTTGCAGTATATATATACGAGTCGTATTTTATAGTTTCAGATTCATGATTGATAAAGCATAAGCGCAAACTCATTTTTTCTTTACTTTCATATGCTAATGAACACACTGCAGAAGACTTGGAGGAAGAAAAAGTAATTTTAAAATTTTTGTGCGTATCTTATACTTAACTTTGTGTAGTAGCTACGGATGTTTTCTAAATAGCCTTTCTTGGTTACCATCAACAAATTACAAGATTGGTTTGAAACAATTTGGGGCTCATTCTACAGAAGTAACCGCAGTAAAAATAATCTTATTATTTCAATATTTAACACATTGTTGACTGGTACCGAGTAAACTTGTGTTCTTAAACTCAAATGTTGAAGGTAATTTAAGATAAGGGAAAGTCATACTGGAGAAATTTTTTTATCAACTGAGCATTGCTCTACTTGATAAAAAACTGCCTTTACTATGACCTGAGTGAGTTTGAAGCAAATCTTCCCCTTCTATCATTTAGACTGTGGATGTGAGATCCCATATAAAGAAAACATTTTAAAAAATAAAAATGTCTTACTTTATTTCAAAATTTCGGTCTCGACGGGCATTTGCGTTTATACTTGAACGAAGATGCTGGTCAACAGTGTGTTAAAATGTCATCAACTGACATCGCAGATCTTCAATCCTACACTGCAAAAAGGAAATGCTACTTCAGGTCAAGAAAGCTACCTGTTTCAAGGTGTTTTGCTTCTGGGTAGCGAATTGTCCTGTTTTGGGTATTCCCCTTTTGTATCTTAAACATGCTTTCATACCTTTCTAGTTATGCTTTCCTTTTGGCAATGTACCTAAAACAACATTTCATTCTTACAGTGTAATGTTATCGAGGTAGAAAATTTCCTTCGGTTGTTTTCTAGAGAAGCAAATGCATACATTTTTTCTTCGTATGACTATATTTGGAAATCAATCCATACAAATTACAGGCAACATAAAGAAGCAAGGGACAGGGAACAATAAAACAAAGAACAAGTAAAAAAAACAGAGCATAAGAACAAGAAAATAAATACAATGCTTATCAGTGAATAGAGATGGTTACTTGTGGGTGTATAAAGTTCATTGAGAGTTTATCGTGTTTCTAGAGTCCCAATATAGTTTGGAAAAGTCACCATTTTTGGGGGACTCTGGGTCGAGTACTGGGTAAGATAATAGATATTCTGAATTCATATTGCCTGCTTTACAGATCTTGCATTCACTTGTGGTCAGTATGCCGATTCGATTTAAATGTTCTGCCAAGCAATCGTGTCCAGTTTTTAGTCTAAATTTTGCCACTGATTCCATACGGGATTTATGACTGTAGTCTTTCCTGATTTCCTGGATTTCTTCCCAGCGTTTTCCCTTTGATAACAAACTCTGTTCCGTTTTGTGTACAGTTTCGATTTTGCTGTAGATGTATTTCTTTAATGTCCCTATTGAGATTGTCTGTAGCATCTGTTGTTCTAGGGTTCCCTCCTTTGCAAGAGAGTCGGCTCTTTCATTACCCTCGATACCTACATGCGATGGGATCCATTGGTATACTATCACTTTGTTACAGTATTTCAGAATTTCAATGTATTCAAATACATACACAAAAATTCTGATTTTTGCCCATGAATGTAGACGCTTATGTAAAGATCACGCAGTTCCAAAAAAATTAAAAATTTTTGCAAGACAAAAGATAACTTTTTTAAGTGCATTGAAGAACTGATGGCTATCGCTTTAAAATTTAAAATGTTTTTGAGTAAATTAAAATATTTACAGTAAACGCATTGCATTTGTAGATCTGTTTTCAAATGCAGAAAAGAGTATTCAAATATATGCATCTGCTAACCTGGATTAGAAAAACACTGGGAGAGAAATTTCCTATAACCTTAGAATGGGACTGATGGTCAGCTGATGTACCACCCAAAACTGTTAATGAACTTTTGGACAAAAATACGATGGTGTTTTTGCACTGCAGAAGAATTATTATTTTTATTTTTAGGAGAAACATGTTTAATTACTTTATGTGAGTGGGGTAATGTGAGATGCAATAATCTTACAGTACTGTTAATCTAAGCAAAGAAAAAGAGGTAAAATTATTTAGGTTATCTTAAGATCATGAAGCATAAACTGTTCAAAATTTCCCCATAGAATTCAGCCTAAGTTACCAGCACTACTGAGCTAAATTCCCTGAATATATACGATTAGTTCAGCGTTCTGACCAGTCGATATGTATCATTGAGGAATAATTTGCGTAAGAGTTAGAAGATCTTTGAATTTCAGACATACAATTTTAATTAGAGTGTGTGTTTACAATTACTCAACCATATTTTTTAAGAGCAGTGAATCTCAAAAAAGCTGTTCTAGGAAAGCAATAGTATGCAGCTACATGAAGAATCCTAAATCTGATACAGCACATTGTTGCCATTTGTATAGACATAAAATATTTTCTTGAAATTTATAACAAACTTATATTTTTAATCTAATGGAAGTAAAGAAAAAAAAATGTTTTGAGTGCGGGTTTAGTAAAATTTTTCATTCGCAATTTTTCGTGCGGTAATGATTAAAAAATGTATACATTTAAAATAAAGAAGGAAAATAAATATGTCACACATTTTACCTTAAATGAATTCCGGAGATAAATATCCTTAAAAATGACTACATTATGAAAAATTAATTGGGAGTAATTCGATATATATCCCCAAGATTTCATATGCCTCGATGATTTTTTAACTTCGGATATACAGAAAATTAATACATCTATAATTTATATCGATCCTTACAAGACTTTAAAAATTTACATCATTGAGAAAAGTAATACCCTAAAAAAATACCCTAAAAAACCTTCAAATATGTAAGAAATTTTATACTAAACATTCCTATTCCCTTTCAATTTTCAGTTGGACAGAATGTAGCAGAGGAGAGAGGTAGGGTAGATGGGAGAATTTAATCCCTCAGACTTCTTCGTACATTTCCCGTGCGTGTTATGATTTATTGCATTTTCTCCTATTGAATTTCTCATTACAATATATCATGATAATATGTTCAATGACAGCTCGGAAAGAGACCCGTTTAGAAGAGAGCAAAAACCAATAAATATTTCCCTTATATATATATATATATATACCTATCCCTTTGACTTACTTCTTTCCGTTACTATGAAACACAGCTGTCTGAGTTAAGAGTGGGGGTGGCGGATAGCCAATGACTGCAAGCTGCAATTCCTGTCTTGATTGCTAAGAATAAGTCACTTTTCGGAGCTGGAATTTCGGACTGGCGAGCGCATGTGTTAAATCAATGAAAACTGTGTTCGTTGGGCCGTAATGAAATATGTTGTACCCTGGTGTACGTTATTGAATCTCATATTTTATGGTATGGTTTTGAGGTTGAATCATATCATTTTTCATGTAACGTAGGGTGGATAATTCACGCTTTATGAGGGAAGTTAAATGTTAAATTTTATTGCCTGTAATCAACATGCTGGTATAGAGTTTGCTTGGGTTTTCAGCTCCAGATTCCCTTGAGTTAGGTAACTGCCTCTCTTACACTGTTAGATATGAATTATAACTTATATGTCACTCTTATGACAACCTACAAGCAAATAAGCTTTACATTTCGTTAATTCTTTAAAACTGACTGTTTGAGATTCAGAAAGAAAATTTCGAATAAAATTTTTTTAAGAAATTCTTTTTTGTTAAAAATTTTTCGAAAGAAAATTTCGTGTTTCATATACTTTTCTATGCATTTTAAATTTTAAAAAACTGCACATACTTAACAGTTTTGTACCACCATAGAGTTTGAAAAAGAAATTTAAAGTATTATAGGCAAATACAATTAATGGATCATGAGACTTACCAAATTATTTGTAAATTTACAGCAACTAAAGTGTTATTTTATAAGTGTTCCAGCATTTTGAGTTTCAAAACAAGTATTTTGAAAAAATGCAGTTTCTCTCTCTTACACACGGTTGTTTCAATTTCCCTACGACCCTTTCTTCCCCTAAACAGAATTTTTGATTCATAAGAGTACATTTAAATGTTCATGGTGGGCTTTCGGCCTTTCGAAAGATAATGATGTTTTTATTGAATTTTTACTTTAACTTTTATTTTTTAAATGAAAATATTTTTGTCCTATACACCGATGCGATTTACATTGCTCATAAGTCGAAATGATTAATTAAATCACGCTTAAATTAAATAAATGAATATTTATGAATATTTATGTTTATTATTTAATAATTTTCTTCTAATAAATAATTAATAATAAATAACTATTAGTTTCTATGTTAATTAATATTTTCAAACATAACAAATGTGATTAAAGAATTATAATACGGATACATAATATAATTAAATAAAAATAAATTTAAATTGTGAAGGAATAAAATAAAAAAACAATCCAGATAAATAAGAATTAAATTTCCTCACAAATATTAATATAAGACTATAAGAAAACAAATCGAATAACGACTATATGAAAATATTAATAAAATATGACTATAATACTGTAATACATTAATCATTATTACTAATATTTTAATGAATGTATTTTAAAATATTATAATATTAAATTATATAATTATTATATCTCAAAATTATTAGAAATTAATAGTGCAATGTGGCAAAACTGCAATAAATGAAAAAAATTCGAATTTATTTAGTTAATATTAAAAAATTTTGTTAACATTAAAAAATAAAATAATAAAAAATGAAATAGTAAAAATAAATTATTGATTCAGTATTTATTATGACATTTATTAATTATGATCATAAAAATTATATCATTTGATACTAGTATGTAATGAATGTTATTTTACAACATTTATTAATTTTAAACACTTTGTAATTAATATTTAATTTATTAATTTAGACTTTTAAGATTATATCATGAATTTAAATTTTCTTGCAATTAAAAAATACGAACGGTTTAGGGTTCTAATTATTTAAAATTTTTTTCGCTTACTATAGTGTCCCTTATACACCCACTATATACTTGATCTTAGTAAATGAACATTTATTTAGTAATCTTTGAATTATCTTTGTCTGACATATTGGCTAAAAAGGTAACGGACAAAAGTTTACTTAAAACCTACTTACTTAACCTTTAGCTTACGGGGCTCATTTTTCCGATTCCCTATTTAGAATGGGAAATTATATATATATATATATATATATATTATATATATATATATATATATATATATATATATATATATATATATATATATATATATATATGTATATATATATATATATATATATATATATATATATATATATATATGTGTGTATATATATATATATATATATATATATATATATATATATATATATATATATATATATATGTGTATATATATATATATATATATATATATATATGTATATATATATATATATATATATATATATATATATATATATTTATATATATATATATATATATATATATATATATATATATATATATATATATATATATATATATATATATATATATATATATATATATATATATTCATTCTTGGGATACATGCTATCCCACCCCGTAAGGAAAAGGTTAATGCTAATATATATTTTTACTATTAGAGAGGTTATTTTGCTATTCTTGTTGCAAAAAGAAATAAAATATATATCGAGACGTATATGTTATATATTTCTATGAATAAAAAGGATTTACATTTGATTTATCTCGCTGCAAATATTGCTTTAATCTTTTTTATGACAAAATTTTGGACATTGTTAAATGCATATTGTGTTTCTTTCTGGGCTGTGACTTGAAATAGTTGCTCGAAGAGTCGAAAAGTAAAAGCAGCATTATGTGTCTATTAAATTACATCTCACGGAGATAAATCAAAATATTACAGTTGTTTGGTTACAGTCGTTTGTGCATCGTTCTTTATTTCTGATTTTTTTTAAAAATGTTAAATGCACTCCAAATAATTATTTTTTCTTTCGCTATTGTTTTAAAGAAAGGAATTTAAGATTATGAGATTAAATGTATAAATGAAAAAAATCAATAGGTAGTTTTAATGTAAGATGCGATTATTCAGAAAATAGAATCCGTCGATAAATACCGAATTCATATTTTTAATCTTATTTTTAAAGCCAGAAAAAGCATTGTTTCAATTTGAACTTGTACCCACAAAAACAATTCGCAGTAAAAATTCTTCTTTATTCCAAAATCTTATTTTGACCCGTAATGCTATTTATAAAATCTTTTAGTTAACAACCACCTAGAATGTTTTGCAACAACCATGAAATTTTATTTTGTTTCAGGTGGAATTATCGTAATGGTATATTTTTCTAACGAGAAAGAAATATTTTTGTTATGAAGGAAATCAGTGATGCAAAACAAACGCATCATTATTAAGTGAGAAAATATTAAAAACGTGCCAGATATTTAGAACTTATTTGACCAACATTTTAATTATTAGAGTGTATGCACTTACACATTAATAACTAATATTACTTTCAAAGATTATCACATTTCCCTAAAATAAAATTGTCATTTGAACCTCGTATAAAAAAAATGAATAAATAACATAAGGATACGAGGTATATTTTAATGATAACTTTCTTCCCCAAACACAATTTTGTTTTCCAATAAAAACAAAGAAATATATATTTTTGACACTATATTACAATCTACATGTGGATAAACGAGGAATGATAAGCTGTTTCGGAAAATTTAGGCAAATGTATTCAAGGGAGAGTTTAAATATAAGTTATGGAAATTTGTATATCGTATTTTTTTCCCAACTCGATTGGAAGTTAAAGAGGGTAACATACTGATGAGCAGGTAATTAGATAGTATAGTTTTTTATATTCAAGATTATCTAATGCGGCAAGTCATGGGAGATCACGCACAGAAATCTTTTAAGTAACTGAATAAGAAGTGACCAAATATGGAGCCGCACAAACTACTCATCACTTCCTTATCGCTACTTTAATTTTACGCGTCATTAGTGTTAACTTTTGAGAGCCAATCGCAGCTATTTAAGAGTGATTAAGCAAAAATAACAATTAATGCTGTTTAATGAAATTGTACAAAATATAATAGCCCCACAGAAGTATGAGAAAGAAAAGAAAACAAATTTCATTTCTTTCGAGATTGTATTGCACTTTACAAGAGTGAATTCTCACTAGAGTAAACATTTTATACGAGTGAGTTTAAGAAATGGTTTTATATGGAATTGGTATAAGTTCTCGATATTTGAATGATATATGTAGTATGATTATTTTCATCCTTCAAATACAATTTTTGGTTGTTCTTTATGGTTTCTTCCATGTAGTTATTCATAACCTTTAAACTTTTAAATGCAGCAAAAGAAAGAGGCACTCTAATCTGCTGTTGTTTATAGTACCTCCCAGACCAGGTCCATATAGGCTTTGCGGTCTAAGGAGTGCGGTTACAGATTATAATAGTACCACAAGGGTCGGAGTTCGCCTTAGCTAGGTGCCACCCCAATTTAAAGCGATCCCCTCCAAGGGGGCGATAACTTGGGGGATCGTACCCTCTCCCATCTTCTTTGACGTCATAGAGGGAACCTTCGGTCTACGGATTTAACGTGCTTATAGCCGACGTAGACACAAAGGTATTTTACAGCACTTGTCCGGATTCGAACCGAGCATCGTCAGCGCAGGAAGCCGACGCGCTGCCACTAGGCTAACTCGATACTTCAATTTGAATAGGTAAAGTTCAAGATAAATAAATTTTATATCCTGTTTTGAAACACTCAATAAACTTTTATTTCAAAATAAATCTTTTGTGATGTGACTATCAGATTAAAAATACCTATATTAAAGTTACATGGGGAAAAATAATTTTTCTACAAATCTATTTGGAAATACCCAAAGAAATGAATTACATTGAAATTAAGATAGTTTGTTTGTAATTAATGTTATATTAATTATGAATTAGCAAACTGAAGTAAAAGGAAAAGCAAAATGGAAGTTAAAAAACAAGCTAGTTAATCTCAAAGTACTGCGACAAAAAATAGCTTTATTAATGACGTTAATTATGCAAAAACAGAAAAGTTAATTGACTGGTTGAAATAAAATTGCCTCTGCTTTTTGTAGAATGTATCTTTTAATGAAATCGTTTTCTTATAACAGAGAAACTTTCAATTAAAAATATATTATTTTGAAAGTTTTTCTGTCGTGGACTTCAAATTTTTCCCCCTGGTATGGAAATAAATTTTTTCCGTTGGCCACTTGTCTTCAGTGATTTCAGATTCCTTGTGCATTGCAATAAAAGTCAAGAAATGCATAAACATTTTTCAGTTTTAGCTAGTAATGTTCTAATAACTCCAGTTTTTGTATCAGAATAATATTATATGATATACTTTCAAATGAAACTGCTTGAATCTCAAGTAAATTTAAAAATGAATTTTACTATAGAAAATCCTTTAAAGTTTAGCTCGATGGAAAATTGATCTGTTAAGATTAGTCATTACGATTTATAGTGTATAAAACACTAATAAAACTCCTAGTAAAGTTTTAAAAATACAGATAATCTTTTTAAAGTTTAGTCCGATAGAAAATTAATCTGTTAAGATTTATGCTTTATATTGTCACCAATAAAACTCCTTGTTACATATTAAAAATATAGGTATATTATTATTTGATTAATGAGACAAAAGTTTGAAAAAATTTGCCATATCTTATGGTCTAAAGCAGTGCTCCCCAACCTTTTTATCACCGCGGACGGGTCAACGTTTCATAATTTTACCGCGGTCCGCTGAGGGGTATGGGACGTTAATTGTTTATATTTTATATTATTTTGATTTAATAATTTTAATTTAATTGTACTTAAAAATGACTTCAAAATAAAATACAGTTATACCAAAAAATAAATATAAAGTGATTTAACATTTTAACTCACTAGAACGCTAAATCAATAAGAACCCTGAGCTTGTGGCCCTAAACTGGCGGCCCGGTACCATTTGATCCACGGACTGGTACCGGTCCGCGGCCCGGGGGTTGGAGACCACTGGTCTAAAGGACTTAAAACTAATTAAATGGTTTCGATGTATTTGGGTTCGTAATGATCAGTTTGGGTATGGTCACACTGACGGATGACTGAAAGCACTATGTTCGTTTTTCTGTATTGCAGACACTCTATTGTCATTGTATTAAACAGATTCAACCATGAAATAAATCCTTTTAGACAGAATTTGTACAGAAAGGTCTACACCGAATGTAGGGATAATTTAACTGTATGTTTGATGAGAATTGACTAAATAAATACTACACGAAATATGTGTTTTGAGGTATAAAATTTTATCAAGCATGTATATATACTCTAAACTTTCCTGTTGAAATGACCTTCGTATGTGTTCCCAATACAATTTCATCCACATTGTGCAGATCTCTTTTTTTTCTGCAAAAGCTTTCCCGAAACTTTATTAAGTTTATTTTATTTATCATAATTCCAGTTAAATGATAAGTAATATTTGTTTTTCCTTAAATTCACGTTTATCTGGTTGGTTATGAATGAATGTGAGTGCACACACACACACACACACACATAGTTTTGAATCATTGAAATATACTCGCTATTTCACAGCATTTTGTAATTTTCTGCGATCAAACGGGTGGGCAATAAGTAATCAAAACGACAAAAATGATTCTTTAGATCATTTTTATTCTATTTTATCTAAAATCTCTTGACTAGTGTGATAAAAAAACTGAGATTCCGGTCCTCATCAGACAATTAGCTTTGGGGACTATCCATAGAATCCCTCAATCTTCTTTAAGATATATACCGATGGCAGCAGGGGTGATGGGGGAATTTCTGGTAGTGAAGGTTACATACCAACTCCTACCGGTGCTGTGGAATTTAAGATTGAAAATCTGGATTTCCGTTCGGTTTTTCAGAGGGCTTGCAATATGCATATCAAGTTGAGGATCAATTTCATGATGTCTGGATTTTAACTGATAGTCGTGTTTCAATTCAGCACCTCTCTAATTGGACTGTTGTTTGGGTCCAGACTAGCCTGGACATCTTAGATCTTCTTGACCGTTTTATTCTGGACACACTATCCATTTTAAGTGGATCCCTTCCCATGTTGGGATTGACGGTAATGGAAGGGCTGACTTTTCAGCCAGAACTGCTGCTGAGGAGTGCGTGAGCCCTTGTGGGGCTTTAAATTTTAGCAAGATTTACTTCCATAAGGAAACAGAACTAAACCATCTTTGGAGAACTCCTCCCTACCACCCATGGTACTTTGGAAGTACTATGAAAGTCCAGGTGGGTCTTTCCAGCTCAAGCGTAGAAAATATCAAACAGCCCTATCGCGCTTCATGAGTGGCCATATTAGAGGACTCACTTTTCGGCAGGTCAGAAGATCTTCCCGGAGTGTTAAAAGTTAAGTAAGACTGGTGCTCTGCCGACATGGCCTCCGCTGCCCATCTTTTGGCTTGTTTGGGTTTTAAAAAGGACGGGGTCCATCGGGACCATCTACTGTTTTTAGACATTTTAGAAATTTTCGGTTTCATGGAGATTGTCCACCCTTGCTAGACAATTTGGGATTGGTTCAAAAAAGTATAAGTTCAGACTTAGTTCCAACTAATTGGAAGACTTTTATATATAGAGAGAGATATGACAAAAAGTGATTAAATAAGGATATTGCGGGAAAGGCCTCTATATACATGAAATAATCTACTACAAAAGAAGTAACCAACAGCAGTGATTTACACAGATTTTAACATTATTAGAGGGGGCCCCTACATAAAGACACAATCCTTCAGCTATTGTGTCTTTTCAGTTAATTTTTGGTTGAGAAGGGCCCATAAGAATTTCTTTTTAGCTTAAGAGGAGGAAATCCGAAGTGCGGAAACATTATTATTATTTTTTAATTTTTGATAAAATTTATTCCCTTCAAAATTTAGCGTTTTTGGTTTTTAATGACCTTTAGCGTCATAATTTGAAACGTCATATCGAAGACACAATAAAAAGAAAGGTATCTTAATATGACTGTCGTTGGATACGACCGTAGATTCATAGTTTTTTTACAGGAAGATAATCCTCCAGGTCGAGAGTTTGACATTTTACGGTCGCAAAACGATGACTATGTGTAATCATTGTGTTTCTATGACTGACCTTTAATGACACGTACGAACTGTGTCTTTTATATATGCACACTCATATTATAAATGGTGAATTCTTGGTCTACGTAGTTGATTTAATGTTAATATTACACTTTTTTATAAACTCTGGATTTTTCAAAACGAATACGCTTTCTCAAGTACGAAATTATGTGCATGTATTGCGTGCACACAGGTACATGGTTGCAACAATTAGGTTGCAACAATCTTCAATTATATTTTTGGATTAAAATACAAGTTAAAAGATTATTTATATTTAAATTCCTTAACTCCGCCATACACCCACAGACTTACACACACACACACACGAAGAAAAATAAAATAAAAGTTAAGATTGCGCTGTAGATTTTATTTACTAGTCTTTTCTGTTATTTGAGAAGAATTCTCCTTTGATATCTTTTTCCTGGGTAATTCTTCAATGAATCTTTTTTTATGTGGTAGATAATGGATCTCAGACGTTTAGTTTTCACGGGTAAAGAAGATAGATTGTGGAAACAATTCTGTATCAGATTCTTGTACGAAAATGTGAAAAATGTTCTCAACGTGGGAGCGGAGACAGTTGTTTCGTGATTTAAAGTCAGACATACTTTTAACTCCTTTAGTTTTGCCTTTTTCATTAAATTTACTTTTTATACGAGAGTCAAAATGTGAAATATGTTAGACGAATGAACCAAACTGGAGGGCAGATGAACAGCTCCAAGATGTTTTTATAATCTGAATAGTTTCAGTTTTGTGGTTTAACAAGCAGGTTATCGGTGATGTGACAATAATGAACTCGATTTCAAGCACCTTTCAGAGCTTTGCAAAGGAGTTGAAAGATCACGGTAGCTACCAGCATAAAGTTCCTGAAAAGTAATAGTAAGACAGAAGCTATACAAGTGAAATTTCTGTTCTACAGTTATTAGTTGAAAGCAATACTTCGTGATCAACAAAACAAAACAAATTTTATGCAAGACACTGGAATGTATCATCAGCACTTTACAGTTAGTCGATTTAGTTTGTATTTATAATTTGTTGGTATTTCATCAAATAGTAAAACATTAACATTGGTATATTCAACAAATGACTTATTAGGCTTTATAAATGGACACATTATTTGAAGCACTGAGAAAAAAATGCTGGAGTAATGGGCACAACTCCGATTAAACTGAAACAATATCCTGCATAACTATAGGTCACACGCTTGTACGTAATGACCAAAAAACGGTCTTCGGAATGTCATACATTTTTCGCTGTAGTCAATTGACACAAAAGTTCGCCCGGTACAAACAGCGTTTCAATTGGATAGTAAGTGATTGGTTAAAGGCATTCTAGTAGAAAAGTTAGCTTTTCCCCACAGTCATCTTAAGGTAGCTTATAATTTTGGGGTTGGCAACAAGAAAGCTATGAATACATTTTTCGTTTTCTATCAACTATGCACGGCGTAGTAGTGTTGCACGATGTAGCACGTGCGCGATGTGGGAAATGTTTCATTGGCATGAACTTGGGAACTTTGTGCATATAGAGCAAGCAATGAATGCTCTGGTCTGCTTGCCGACGATACCGTACTTTTCCAAAACGGACATGGTGGATGGAGTTTTCCAATGCGATAAGGCTTTTTGTATGGGACTACATCTGTGCAGAAAGTGTTCGATAAACACAGTTCAGATATTTAATATGTTTATTGACCTCCGAAATTTTCTGATCTTACCCTTGAACAACCCATTTTCTTAACTGTATAGTAGGTAATTTGAAACATTGATCTCCTGTATAATTGAACTGAAGGTTGTCCTCCAGATAACATGGTTAGAAACTTCTATATTAATGTACAGGTATCTAGTTGAATTATGCTGCGAAAAATAATCACCTGAGTAACAGTTCATTAATGTGCATTGGTGACTTAACGTATGTATTACGTTTCTTCTCATTTAAGAGTTTTTCTCCTCAAAGCAATATGAACAAATGCGCGTTTTAAGCGACATTATTTACTATACAAGATCCGATAAAAGGTATATTTTTCAATTTTGGGTATGACAAGACAGACCTCATACTATCCTTCATTCAAGGTATAAACTTATTGGCCCCAAAATTAAGGGAAAAAATTCAAGATAAAGAGTGCAAGAAAATTTAATGTAAATTTTATTTTATGAATTTATCATCGCAGATGAAATTTTTCTAGAAAGTTCACTCACTTGGATATAACTCGTTTCAAGTTGAGCTTAATTCAAGCAGTGAATCAATGACTAAATTTTTCTAAAATTTTGTGATTGTTGAACTGTGGAAGTTAATCAGCAATACATGAAACAGAATACAGCAACTGTGAAGTTACACAGAACTTCACTTTAAGTGAATTTTTTAAAAAGAAGCTGTTCTGAATAAGCTGTAGATAAGCGTAAATTCATATAAAATATCGACATTCGTAACAAAGTGGTTTACAAAGGAAAATTATTTTTTATTCTAAAAATATAAATGAGCTAATGACGGTCATAAAACTATTTTACAAATGAGTCAAATATACTATAAAGAAATCATTTTAATGAATCTGCAGATTTTTTTAAAGCTCAACAGATTTTAATGAAAACTTACTCTTCCAATGTCTATTTTTAAAAAAAATTATTACTTGAGGAGAGAGTTAGTTTTAACATTATAAGAAATAGGCCAAGCACCTGAAAATCAAGCCTGAAAAATTTTTTGCTTTTGATTTTTTTCCTTCAAATAATTAATGTACATAGTAGTTTAACTTGAAATTGTGTTGATTTTATAATGCCGAAAAGCTTTCTATTTGAAGGTAAAAAAAGCAGAAAGTAAAAACAAAAACTGTTGAAATCTCTAATATGTATGGATGTGTACCAACACTTACTACGCTCTTTAGCTCCATAAAACAGAGTGAAGCGTTAAACTTTAATTTAAGAGTTCAACCTTCAAAATTTGAAATAACTCGAAACTTTAGCGAAATAATGTATATAATCTAGTGAAATTTATTAATTTTACTTATTTACAGACAAGAGTAAAAAATATATTTTAGATTTTTCCTGATTTCAAAACATCTATATCACTTTCAGCATGAAATGAGATGACTTCCAAAAGTTATTTGATAAATATTTCAACAGAGAAAATGATGTACATTTCTTTATTTCCACTAAGCAATCACAGTGTATAACAACTGAATGTTTCCCACTCCTTTAATGATACCTCTTTATATTTCCAGGGCAAGAATCAATTGTGCGGGAGTATAGTGACGAGAAGCGACTCGTCGACAAACTGATGTTTGGCTACGACAATACCGTGCGACCCGTCAAAAACGCCTCCGATCCAATCGTCATCCGGCTAGGAATTACGCTCACTCAGATCTTCGATCTGGTAAGAGATATTTGTTATACTGCTTCAAATTAGAAGTTGATACTGTCTTTAATCCCCAGAAGAAATCTTAAAAGTATCTGCAACTGTTAAAAGGATCTTAGTTTTCTAATCATTAGAGCAATGTAAGAGTTCCAAATTACACAGTCAAAGTATTGTCTAATCCCCTTTCAGTATCCTAACACAGTGGTCGGCAAACTCATTAGTCAAGAGAGCCGAATATCAAAAGTACAACGATTGAAATTCCCTTTGAGAGCCAAATTTTCAAAACATAAACTATATAGGTTGGTACATTGTTATTAGCTTAATTAGGATACTCCTAAGCTGGCCTCTGCTAAAAACGTGTTCAATCTGATTGAGGTACATTCGCTGAGGTCGACCCCTTCCAACTCTCCCATCCTCACTCGTCTTGTATACTTATTTGGTCTATCTCCATTCGTTCATCCTCTCTGTATCTCCAAACCATCTCAATATACCTTTCTCAATCCTCGACTAGTACATCTTCTTTCACTCCACAACACTCCCTAAAATTAACTTAATAAACTTTATTTAAAGTTTTAAGTCTTAGTTAAACTAAAGGCACGTTGAATAAAACTTGATATCAAACTTAATAACGATATTATTTATTGATAAAATTAAATAGTAAGGTATCCATAAAATTAAATCATGACAATGACTGACAAACACTAATGTGAACTATGGCCTTGCATCTCCTTGGAAAGTTTGGGTAAGTCAGGTTTGTATATTGTTTTTAATTTTACAGGTTCTCATCAATAAGACGACTTCTCAATTTATTCTTGATAAGGTTCATGCTTGAAAATGATTGTTCGCATGAATATGTAGACCGCAATAAGGCAAGAACAGCAAACGCTAGTTTTTCAGCTGATTATATAAGTCAGGAATACTTTCCCAGGCGTTAAAATTAAACATTCTCATTCTCCAGGTCTTTCAAAGCAACCACTTGTGCTGTGAACTAAGTTCACATTTGTTTTTTTCCAATATTTCGAGATCAGCACAAAGACGTTCAAATTTCGAGCTCCACAATTCTTTGTTTTTTAAATCCAGCAGCTGCTTTTCAAAGTTGCCAATGTCTATCAGAATTATATTCTTTGCGATGTTTCAACAGGCTCGGAAAGTGAATTAAAGTTTCTCTTTCAAAATCTTGAGCAAAAAGAGATAATTTGTTTTCGAATGAAATAACTTCTTCTAACATCAAAAAAATTGTGTTTCCTTTTCCCTGTAGTTTACGATTTAACTGATTTAGATGACACGTAACGTCTACCATGAAATAAAATTTTTGGATCCACTGATCGTCCGTTAGTTCTGGATAGTGAACACCTTTCTCAAGGAGAAATGCTTAAATTTCTGTTTTTAAAGAAGCGAAACATTTCAAAACGAGTCCTCTTGATAACCAACTTACCTTGTTATGCAGCAGAAGATCTGCGTACTCACTATCCATTTCAACTAAAAATTCTTTAAATTGGCGATGATCAAGAGCTTTATCTATAATGGAGTTGATAATCTTAATCATCAGTTCAATAACTTTGCAAATTTCTTCTGGAAATATCTGCACACAAAGCGCTTCTTGGTGAATGATGCAATGGTATGTAAGTATCTCGTGATTAATTTTTTCTTTCAAAATAGCAACAAACCCGTTTCTTACGCCTGTCATACTTTTCGCCCCGTCTGTTGGAATCGAGACAATTTTATCTAGTGGAATATGGCGTTTTCCAATGCACTGAATTGCAGCATTTGCTATATCTTCTCCACGTGTTTGATCTTTGAGTGGCAATAATCCTAAAAGTTCTTCTTCAGGACCTGTAGATGAAATGAATCGTAGAAAAAGTGAAACTTGCTCTGTATCATTTATGTCACAAGACTCGTCAACTGCTATTGATAAAGCTGAAACCAATTTAAGATCTTCGACTTGCTGGTTGGTTATATTCAAAGACATTTTGGCTGTTCTGTCTATCACTGTTTTAGCAGACAATGGTAACTCTTTAATTTTTTTAGAATATCTGCTTTGTTCTTAAAATCCCAAAATAGCTCTTCGGATGCATTTATAAAACAACTTTTTATGTATTCGCCGTCTGTATATGGTTTTCCTCTCTTAGCAAACTCTTGACTAACCACAAAACTTGCAATATTAACATTGTTGGAAGATTGCATCCAGTAATTAAATACAGAATTTGATTTTTCTTGACTCTTCTGAAGTTCCTCATCTGCTTTCTTCCTTGCACCAACAACAACATATTTATTATTAAATGACACGTGTTTAGTCATAAAGTGTCTCTCTAAATTTGATTTTTCGTTATGAGTCAATTTTTCCTTACAAATAAGACAGGTCGGAAGGCCATTTAAGTTTTGAATAAACGCGAAAGTCTCGGTCCATTCAACTCTAAATTCACGGTTTCCGTTTTTCTTTGTAGCCATGTCAAACAGGGCACCTAAAAAAATGTTTCATTTTATAATTGCCGTAGATAGAATAGCATTACTTATTATATTTACAAATTTATATTATTTTATATATTTTTAACCCCCAATGAATAATCACAATAAATTATCTTACTTCCAAAACAGCAATAATAATAAAGCTACCAACGCAAAATAATTACAATTCTTAAATTGATGACAAAAATACCTGTAGGATTTACAGCTGGTAAAATACAGGTAACTTTATGGCCCACTAGTGGGCGGTAGGGACCAGGTTGACTACCACTGGTCTACACTTAAGTCTCCTATAAGGCGATTAATTCGTACTGCGTTATATGGAAACCGTATTATAAGAAACATAGAAATAAGATAAATCAGATACATTTATACCGCGTTATATGGAAACTACTGCTGCGTTATATGGAAACCGCGTTTTAAGAACCTCAGAATTGATACAAATTAAATAAATTTGTACCGTGTTATATAAAATCTCATAAATAATTAAATTGTAACTATAATTAATAAACGAGATTGACGCTACTTTGAACACGTTCAAGCATGACCGACCATGGCGATGCGTGTTAGAACAAGTAAGAGCAAGTCAGAACAAGTTTGAAAAAGTTAGAATTTGTATAACGACAAATAAAAAATTTTACGTAGATGTTCTCTAATGTTATACGATTCAATTAACGTAAATTAAACAAGTCAAAAGAACTTTATTACACATTCGTCGGAACACATTTGAAGACAATCTTGCAATTCATTAAAAGAGAGAAATGCTTTATTGTTTGTTCCTTTTTAGGGAAATTTCCTGATAACTGGAATTGATAAACAGGGGAGTACCCCATAAATGTCAACTACAAAAATTAAACTCATCAAATAAGTGCTGCCATAGATAAATTTTTCAAGCCACTTCAGTTGTTGGAATGTTCTTGTACGAAAAACTCGTTATAAGGAGATCGCGTCACAACAGCTGTCACAATTTCCGCTCCGCATTTTATGGAAATCGCGTTATAAAAACACCGCGCTATAGGAGACTTCACTGTATTAGGTTTAATTATTTATTTATTTTTATCACCATAAGTATTAAATTATAAATATAAATTTAATACCGGTTACTTTAAATTACTATCTAAACTAAAGTACTTTTAACCTTACATTTAAAAAAAAATTCTTTCTCACCTCTTGTTTCTTCTGTAATGCATTCTGTATCTTCGGTGAGTTGCTGGGTTAGTCAGGAAGACATACAAAAAACCCTCTTTTGCTTCAGCATTTTTCCTCCTTTTTTCCTGCCTTTTTGTGGAGCCACTATTATAAGTTCTTTTCATATTTTTTTTTATGCAAATACAGATTTGTATTGCAACTGTTAACTAGGGATACGTAATTTTCGTATTTACGAAACAGATGCGAATGAATGCGAAAAAAATTTTTTTTACTACTTTTCGTCGAAAACCCGCTAATAAATAGCTATTTAAGCGAAATTAGTTAATAATAGTAATAATTTATTGAGGTAGTTGCTTAACTAAGACCATCCAAGGGTAAGGTCTTTCGGGTAAGGTCTTTCACTGAGAGATCTAACTCTCCTTCGGATTTTTTCAGAATTTCACCCGGACAGTATGCCCGTCCCGGAATCGAACCTAAAAATCTAACAGTAAAAATCAACGATCAGATTGCTTTCTCGACAGACTGTTCTCTTTCGTCATGAGCTCTCTCTCCACTCAGGGTCATCTTCCTTTGTCCTCCCACACACCGATTCTCGTTCCCCATGCTTGGACACTCTTTGGTGCAGGTGGCCAAGGGGTCGAAAGCAAGCCTCCTTTCTGAGTAGAGTGGATGGTAATTTCTTCCCACACATCTAAAAACAAACGGGGAGGGGCTATTCTGTCTCACGTTGGTCAGTCCGATGGGGCCTGTGCACAACGAGACTCTCGCTCAACTTGTGCATGAATCGCGCTTGCCTCTCCGTGACCTTTTGAATCGAAGGCTCCAGTTCCACACACGCGAATCAGCCACCCCCGTCCCCTTGCGATGTCTCGCGAGGAGACGCTCCAGGAGCGTGACTAATCGACCCGACTGACCGTTCTCATATTTCCGCGTCTCGCAACTTCCCGATGTATTTACCCCTTTGACCCCCTCTCCTCTTCATCTGTTTCCATAAAAGCGCGATCCGGGGACTCTCCCCCTTTGACCCCCCTTGTCCCTTTGATCATTCGTCAGAAAACCGCCCTCCAAAGGGAGCGCCCGAGCGGGGAGGCGAATGTTGGAATTAACGGCGATGGGACTCATAGATCACTGTTTCTCCCTACAATCGCTCCTCTTTCGCGAATGCGTATTCGCGGCGGAGATCTTCGGATTTCGAAGGTCACGGCTTCCCCCGCTCTGCGTATCCAGCGGTCCAACCGAACGACAGCGAGTGGAGGGGAAAGTGCCGCTGGTGGGGGTACCTTGGAGGGAAGGCAAAGCGCTTCGGACAGAGGCAGGTGGAATTGCCAACCGCAGGGGTGCGGATTTTAACTACAATTCTAGACTTTACTCAGAGCTCTTGCCTAAAGATAAAGGTCCATAAACACCAACTAAGTATGTAAAAACAGAAATAAGAAAACTAGTCATCACGAAGTTTCAATCACACGTGGTATTTTGTTGAAGAGCCACACTGAAGGGGCCAAAGAGACACATGTGGCTCGCGAGCCATGGTTTGCCGACCACTGTCCTAACAGAATGATAGCATCCTTTCCAATTCAATACCATGTAATTTCTTCGGGCAGCTTCGCGTAATATTCTACTCAAGGAGGTAACAAAGTTGTCCAAACGGTCACTGTAGTCTACGCTAGGTGACACATCTTCGCGTAAATCGACGACATTTGTTATGCTGCTTTAAATTAGAAGTAGATAATGTCTTTAATCCCCAGAAGAAATCTTAAAAGTATCTGCCACTAATATTGAAAGGATCTAGTTTTCTAATCATTAGAGCAATGCAAGAGCTTCAAATTACACAGTCACAGTATTGTATAATCTCCTTTCAGTATCCTAACAGAATGCTAGCATCCTTTCCAATTCAATACCATGTAATTTCTTCGGGCAGCTTCGCGTTATATTCTACTCAAGAAGGTAACAAAGTTGCCCAAACGGTCACTGTAGTCTACGTTAGGTGACACATCTGCGCCTAAATCGACATTCTCTTCCATTAAATTGACAACAAATTAGATTTTTTACTTTCTGATTTCGGCTGAACTTCGTTTCGGAAAAAATATTCGAGAGATTATGGGACGAGAAAAATATAAAATATAAATCTTCATGATAGTAACCCATCTAAAGACCCCTAACTCAAATGTAATCAGCAGTCAAAATTCCTTGAATGATCTAATCTGGAGATTATCCTATATATTGGTCACACGACTACGATTTTAGTGTAGACGTTTTGGGTATTTGATACAAATGTACCAGCTATTAATGCAATGAATTATACCGCGTTTAATAATATTTAATGGTGGAAAGTTAGTTGCTGTAAAATTTCCTTTTCCAAACAAACGTGGTTGTTTCTGACTTTTCTCTCGAGGGAGTCGTATATGAAAGTTTCATCTTATTATTTCTAGAATATAGAATATTTTGAATCGGCCTTTAATCTCTATGACTTAAAAAGTACTATAAATTAAAAATAAATAACCGTTACCTAGTAGATCGATTTCATATCTCCGTATAACTAATGACTGACCTTTTTCGCACATTTTCTGAACTTACCAGTTCTTAATAAGTCTAGTTCTTCCGTTCTTATAAGTATGAATAATCCATAAGGCTTCTCCGTAAGTAACAGAAACGAAATCGAAGTGAACAGAGGTATCATCATGTTTTCTGTCAATAATTCTCATTACTTATTCATGAATATCCGTATTAGAGATCTGAAGCAGATTTGTATAACAAGATATCTATTTATTCATAAGTTACGAGTAAATATACATGTATCTTAGAGTTGTTTAAGGAATTGCTTTTTAAAGATAAAAAGAGGATTGTCATAGATTATAAGTAGTATATATATTGAAGCAAAATTCAAGAATTTGGTGGCTGAAAATGTAATTTGCATGTAAAAATTTAGGAAAATTTAAAAATGTTTATTTTTAAATAAAACCTAAAAAATGATTCGCTCATCTTCTTTGCAAACATTTCTTAAAACATATACATTGGAAATGATATTTTTCTTATCTAGAAGACGCGTATCACATTAATGCAATATCATAATAAAATAATTTCTGGACCAGACTTTTTAATTTCCTTAAATTAAGTGATAATTAATATTGGGAATCTGTGTGCTACACATTATTAACCTTTATTTTTCTATTAACTTTTGTATAGTTTTATCCCTATGTAAAAGAATATGAAGGGGTACCCCAAAAAAACTGGAATCGCCGTACGGTGGGCGGAGCATCCATAGTACGCGATTGCTCCCGGTAGGGGAGCGTAAAACCATGCTTCCTGAGATCAAAATAAAATAAAGCAATTTCTCGACCAGACTTTTTAATTTCATTAAATTAAATGATAATTAATATTGGGAATCTGTGTGCTACACATTATTCACCTTTATTTTTTTGCTATTAACTTTTGTGTAGTTTTTTCCCCTATGTAAAAGAATACGAGGGGGTACCCCCCAAAAACCGGAATCGGCATACGGTGGGCGGAGCATCCATAGTACGCGATTGCTCCCGCTAGGGGAGCATGAAGCCATTCTTCGTGAGCTAGTGTGCTAAGCGGCGTTACTTGGGAAGGTTTTGTTTGGAATCTGTGAATTTTTTTGTGAAATCTGTTTGTTCTCTTCGTCGCTTTCGGTCATGGCAGACTCACCTGAACAGCGCGCGGCCCTGGAGTTTTGCTTTCTGCTCAGGAAGAAAGCATCAGAAACTGTTGGGAGGTTGAAAACAGCTTACGGGGATGCTTTAATAGGAAAGATTCAAGTGCACGAGTGACACTTGAAAACAGTTTCAAAGAAGATAAAATGACGATTGATGACCAACCATACTCTGGACGTCCTTCAACTTCCGAAACGGATGAAACTGCCGAAAAAATTCGTGAAATCTACTTGGATGTGCTGAGAATATTGCGCAACAGTGGGCGGCAGAAAAGACCCGATTTGTGGGAGATGTGGCGGCTGGTTTTTCCATCAAGACAATGCTTTGTCTCTCACAGCCCTCAGAGTGCACCAGTTTTGAATAAGAAAGGATATGACTCCGTTGCTATACCCGGCCTATTCACCTGATTTAGCTCCGTGTAACTTTTTTATTGACACCGATGAAGAAGGGCCTGAAAAGAAAGCGCTTTGCCAACTTGGATGAGGTGAAATCAAAAACGACGGCGGCGCTGTCCGTCATCAGAATAGATGAATTCAAAAAATGTTTTGAACAATGGAGGAAAAGACTGGACAATTGTGTTAGCTCTAAGGGGGAGTACTTTGAAGGGAATTAAATAATTTTTGTTAAAAAAAAATGAAAAAAATTGTCAAAGAGAAATTCCGGTTACTTTTGGCTACCACCTCGTATCCTTAAATGGACATGGGCATAAACTAAACAGATTGGAAGTGTATATTCCCAATAACTGAAGGAGAAATACGAATTTATATGCTTACTGGGGAAACTTTTAAAGTCGTCATGAGATTCTTATTACACAGCTTGTAGTTTATCTACGTACAGTTCCTTTAACGAACTACACTCATGGACAAAAAAATTAGCGCACCAAGAAATAATTGCGGGATCGTAACGAAACTTGCAATGAAGGTACATGTCGGGGAGATATGCAAATGATTAGAAATGCAGCGTGATTGCGCATTACGTATAGCCGGTAGAGGGCGTTGAACATCGTACTCTGTGGAGTATAAAACAGGTAACCAAAGCTTGTTTGAGTGTGCTGAATCATTTACAAAGGAAGAGCTGAGATAGACATACCATTACGCCGTGTTCGAAGACAATATAAGCAGTTGTCGCAGTTTGAGAGGGGGAGAATCGTCGGGATGATGGAATCTGGGTGGTCAGCTAGGCGAGTAGCTCGTCAATTAGGCCGCTCTGATTGTGTTGTGAGGAGGTGTTGGGACCAGTGGACCCGAGAGATGTACACGAAGACCAGGCTCAGGACGCCCTCGACAGACCAGTCGTCGAGAAGACCGCCACATCGTAATAAATGGACGCGTACAGCCAACTGCTTCATCGGCCGCCATCCAGGCACAGGTAGCACCTTCACTAGGGGCCTCTGTGTCTTCTCGAACCATACGAAGGCGCCTGGCTGAAGGACAGTTGGTATCGCGGCGCCCATTACGTGTGCTGCCCTTGACGCCCACCCATCGACGCCTCCGTTTGGAGTTTTGACGCGCACGAGGAAACTGGACTGCAGCGGAATGGAACCAGGTCGTCTTTAGCGACGAATCCAGATTCAATCTCGGCAGTGATGACAATCGTGTTCGTGTGTGGAGAGCCCGTGGTCAACGCTTCAATCCTGCCTTTGCTGTACAGCGACACATCGCTCCCACAGCTGGTGTGATGGTATGGGGTGCCATTGCCTACAATACACGGTCACCCCTAGTATTGTTCCGTGGCACCATGGCAGCCCAGCGGTATGTTCATGAAGTCCTGCAACCACATGTGTTGCCACTCATGCAACGGCTCCCAGGAGCCATTATTCAACAAGACAATGCTCGGCCTCATACGGCAAGGGTGTCTCAAGACTGTCTCCGCACTGTTACTACCCTTCCTTGGCCTGCCCGATCCCCAGATTTGTGTCCAATCGAGCATATCTGGGATCATTTGGGACGACGAGTTGGGCATCCCACGAGTTTGAACGAACTAGAGGCAAGGTTACAGCAAATATGGAACGAAATGTCTCAAGACATCATACAGAACTTGTATGACTCAATGCCCGATCGTATCGCATCGTGCATTCGCGCTAGAGGGGGTCCAACGGAGTATTAACTCCTCCGTTCTTTTGCCTTTTTCTCTGAAATAAATTATCCTTTTTCTTTGATTTTCTTATTATTTACTTATATCAAAGTAGTCATTACGTATGTAAAATTTCGTTTCATTTTGACGACTCCTTCTTGGTGCGCTAATTTTTTTGTCCATGAGTGTATTTAGTGTAAACTGTTATCAGATTTAAAGAAGCTTTAGTTTGATGTTTACTGCTATCTTGCTATCACATGTTTTGGGAAAATTGGATTTATTTGATATTCTGTATGCAAATAATATAAGCCTTTAGTAGTTCCGGGCCCTTGCTTCTTAGTCAAGCCGTAAGAAATTTCTACCTCATTCCACAATAATATTCTAGCAACTTTTGAATGATAATATGAAAAAAGAAAATCGTCTACTTCAGAACAGCCTTCTGAAATTGAGCGATTTTTCTTGTAATTTTATAAAATGTTTCTATCCAAGTATCTCTCTGTTGTGATGATATTGTACCTGAAGCTGCAAGTCGAAGAAAGTTTTGATCTGTTTATTCTACCATGAGTGGAAACTGCTATTTCATGCTTCTTACCTCATTGAAGTTTATATTGCAAATGAAGATGAAATTGAAATAGTCTGGTTCCAGGATTTCCTTGCCACTATTTATACTATTTACTGAGGTTTATTGAACTTTCATATTGAGGATTTTCTTGCAGCTATTTTCTTGCTACACATTTTTATTTTATTTGCACCAACATAACAATGGGCAACACAGTAACAATTTTACAACTCTCAGTTTTCTTTGAGAAATCGTAGCTTCCTCATAAACGAATTTGTTTTACAGCTGTAAAACGCTTCTATCTTTAAAATTTCTTAACTTTTATTGTGAAAAAGAACTTAACCTCTAAATTAGTATCACTCCGATACATTGAAAACGAATAAAGAAATTCTGGAGAATTAAGCAGCGAGAATTTTCTCATCTTGCTTGAAATGGAAATTTCCCGTTGAGAAAATTAGGAACTGGACATAACTGGATTCAGTTACATCATCACCATTCATTAAATCTTGACAGAACAAAAATAGATACAAGCAAAAAATATGATCGCATAAACGGACAGATGGTTGAAATCAGTTTTTTTTTTTCTTACAGAATTCCTTCAAAGCTTGTGTTGAGCGAGAATAGTAAAATGTGTTTCATTGTGAATTTTGCAGACTTAGTTTTAAATTGAATGCGAATTTCAATATGCAGGATCACTAAACGAAATGATAGAAATGGCTTGTATTGCCAAATGTTCAAACTCTTTTATCCGTTGTAATAGTGTACTAATGCTTTTACAGATTGCAGGCTCAAGAATACAGAAATATGAAGCTAGTATTTTTAGTTTATGCAAAACTAGCTGAAAACCCATACTTCACTAGGGAGTAAATTCAAATTAAATACAACGGTCAATGTATGCAATTCATGCCAAATATATATATATATATTATATGATAAATACGACGATCAATGTATACAATTGATGTAAAATATATATATATATATATATATATATATATATATATATATATATATATATATATATATATATATATATATATATATATATATATATTTGTAAGAAAATCGTAAAGGATAATTTTATAGATAAAATAATGTAGAAGAAAATATTCAAATTAAATCTAATATAAAGAATACTAAAGAATATAGTACAGTTAATATAGTACAGTTTGTAGAACATTTCTTTTACTGTATTTTAATATTTTTTTTGGATAATGTCTAATCGTCTGCCGCATTAGCAAGGAAAAATTTTTTTTTGTTTATTTAGTTGTTATGCACGTGACGATACATTTATTTAAAGTACCAGAAAAGAAATCACGTGATCAGCATTTAATAAATTAAATTCTAAAAATTAATCTTTAAAAATTCACCAAAAATCAGGAAATGGAGGTAAAGATTCGAAAAAAATTTCATTTTAAAGGAATTTGTATCATCTTTCTCGTGATATAAATTTTATAACACTCAAAGTATTATTTTAAATGCAAACGTAAAAAAAGTTAAAAAAACAGCTTAAAATTTTAATTTAAAAAAATCTAAGAAGAATTTTTGAAAAATCTTTCTTAGTGCACCCCTACACTATAAGAAGAATCGCCATGCAAAATTTCAGCCCTTTAGGTCCAGCGGTTTGGTCTGTGCGTTGTATGTCAGTCAGTGAATGAGTCAGTTACGGAATTGTTTTTTATACAGTAACCACCGCTTATAGTGATCAGTGGTTATAAGAATCAACGGTTTATAAGAATCAATATTTCAAAAACAAAACCAAATGTATTATTTCCATGTTAACATTTTCGCTTTAAAGAATCAATCAACCGGTTTTAAGAATCAATTTACACTCTTCGCTTTCCTTTAATTTTTCTAAAAAAAGCCACTTAAACCCTCAAAAGGCACGAAGTTCATTCGTTGTTTTTTTTAAAGAAAGAGTGATAAGATGGGATGGAATGCAGTCGTAAAATGCATCCCTTTGTTTGTTAGACATAACATAATAGTTTCCCTCTTAAACGCTTACCCTAAATACTGTCCTATTAGCTTGACCCAGGGGCATCCTACCCATCCGGATCCGATTTCACTTTTATCCATTGACAAACAAAGACAGGGACTCTTTTTCCCACCTCCCACATCCTGGTTGCGGCCTCCTGGACCCTGAAACACATAAATCTTCGCCGAAGTGTACACTATCAGTTAGGCAAACGTGACATTATTAGATTCAGCACGTTATCAAACCGTGAAACGTAAGCTAGAAGGTGAATCTTGGTCTGAGACTATTGGTATAGAAAGAGGTATAAACAGCCTCCTGAAAACTTCATTACATCAAACTACCATAGAAGACTTTTTCTTACACCCTTCCTGTAGTTGAAATGTTAAACTGTTAAGCAGGTATGTTGTAACAAATATTGGATTTTTTTCTTTTCTTGCTATAATCATGTGTATCTACTTATAGGTCTAGAAATTAAGTTGTATTTTTAAAATTATTAAAAATAATTTTAATAAAAGATCATTAACGTAAATTAAAGAGTATTTTATGGTAAATTATATAATATATGTATATATACGTGTGTGTGTGCCTGTCCAAAAACGTAAATTTCGGCTATAAGAATCAACCGCTTATAAGAATCAAAAACAGTAATAACAAACGTGATTCTTATAAGCATAAATCACTGTATATAGATTACTTGATTTTTGTTCAGTAAAAGGTCAGATGCAATGGCTAGAAAACTGTCGGCTGGCCGACAAGCGAAAGACTAGATGGCTGGTCATCTGAACCAGTGTCGGCTGAGGGGTCAATTCTGTGGTATCCATGCGTGTTTCTGGTTGTTTGGAATTGTCTTCAAGCTGCAGGTCCTGGTGAGTTCAGTCCTTGTGTTGCCAAAGGAAGCTCCCAACAATCCAATGAACCAAGACTGTGGTCCGTGGATCCCGTTGGATACCGTTGTATGATTGCATATATTCTGATGTAATAAGTAAGACTAAAGTGGACTATTTTAGCACTTTAAGTGAATTGTCATTATCACCTTTTATTTGTACACGATCCTTAATAAAGAATTAGAGATTCACAATCAATATGTCCTTTTAGAAATCGACTTAACATGATTTCGAGAAGTTG
This sequence comes from Dolomedes plantarius, assembly GCA_907164885.2. Taxonomy (NCBI): domain Eukaryota; kingdom Metazoa; phylum Arthropoda; class Arachnida; order Araneae; family Dolomedidae; genus Dolomedes; species Dolomedes plantarius. The sequence continues at coordinate 144,746,333 of OU015495.1, read as the reverse complement.
GTATAATCTACATAAATTTGTGTGTTTCTATTTGAAAATACAACTTGTGATTTGTTTAAAAGTTAATAATAGCTATCGATGAAGCATTAAACAAGATATGTTATTCCCTCACGAGAAAAATTAGTTGTGTTTAATAATTTAAAAAATATATATAAATATTTTAATGCAACTGCGAATTTTCGCAACGAAAAATTTCTTATTTTTACTCAGTCTGTGTGTTAAATGTCAGCAAATATTCTTTTAATATCAATAATTAAGTACCCTAATTTATAATTTTGCATATCGTAGGTACTATTTTCAGAAACATTACGGAAGACTTATCCAACCTGCGAAGTGTTTATGATACACGAACGATGAATATATTTGCGTATCGTTTGGCGAAATATTTATTGAATTAATAAATGCTTTACGAATAATTTTTCTTTTGACTCTTTTAACTGCGTGCACAAATGCAGACAATTACAGAAAAGTTGGGGCACCATACTTTAGTTGAGTCAGACTACGGAATTGGAAAAGGCGAAGTGAGAGTATGGAAGGTAAAATGCTTTTATTTCATGAAAACTGATGGCAACAGACAGAAGAGTATTTTTCTCGTCCAATTCCCGAATGAGAGTGAACTGTGACAGGTGGAGATAATTAACTTCTGCCAAGTGGAAAATTCCTCCGAAAATGAATTAACTCATCACACCGTTATTTTCAGTTCAGGTGTCAGTGATTAACTATTTGCGGGAACTCGCAAAACCCGTTTCGTGAAATGGGAGCATTTAGGTGCGTATGATATCGCTAATTCTACTACAAATGTCACGTGCAAGTTCGGAGAGGAATTCTTTATATTACATCAAAAGTTGGCTCACCTGTAATGATATGCATCAAACTTAAATATTTGTGTGCCTTATCATTGATCTTCTTTTTTTTGAAAATCCTTTTTTTTACTTTTGATCATGCAAAAGTATTTTTGTATGCACTAACCATTCAATAAAGACTACTTGTAGCATATGGTCAAATAGTTTGACACTTTAATTGACACTTGGTATTAGCCGTTTTTAAGACCTAGTTTTTGATGTAATGACATGAGGATTGGTGGAAAGCAATTCCGCTGTATGCTGAAACATCCTACTTTAACGTTTTCCTTACAGGGTGGGATAGCATGTATCCCAAGAATACGGACACGAGAATGAATATATATATATATATATATATATATATATATATATATATATATAAATATTATATATATATATATATATATATATATATATATATATATATATATGTATATTATATATATATATATATATATATATATTATATATATATATGTATATATATATGTATATATTATATATATATATATATATGTATATATAAATATATATATATATATACATAAATATATATATATATAAATATATATATATATATATATATATATATATATATATATATATATATATATATATATATATATATATATATATATATAAGGGTCATCGAAAAAGGTTGGACACATTTTGAAAGCTCATAATTCTAAGATAAATTGAGCAAACTCAATAATATTCTTTTCAAACAATTTGGAAAGTGTCCAAGATTTCAAAATGTAACTGGTACGCAACCGTGAAGTTGAACGTTGGGCTGAAGCGATACGAGGCAGAGGAGGTCTTCGTTCGGCTTTCCGTCAGTGCAATGTCGACCGTTCAGGAGAAAGCTCAAGCGGTGGTTGTTTACGATAATTTTTCTGAACTGTTTTAACAGATTTGTACTCCGCTAACCACAACACACATTGAGCTTTCTCCTGAACGGTCGTCATTGCACTAACAGAAATCCGAACGAAGACCTCTTCCACCTCAATCATTTGGTTTTATATCTGACAATACTTAAGTAGCAGTTGCTGGCTTAGTGTCGTAAGGATTTGAAGGCTTCTATAGAAAATACAACCAATAACAGAGACTGGCGCTTCCCAAAACTTCTCAAATTATGATGTCTGAGCAAATGTTATAAAGTTTCAAAAATATCACGTTATTGGTTCGTATCAAGGGTAGAAAACACACACGAGGAGATTACTGAACGCACAGGAAAATACGATAAGAACTGCCCAGTAAATTATTTAAATATGGGAAGAAATGTAAGTCTGCACGGTGTAGATGTGATAGAGAACTATCTTAAACATATCTAAAACCTTACTACAGTCCATTCATAAAACATCAACAAATGAACTCATAACTTTGCTTCATTCTGAAAGTAACATGTCCTAGGCCCTATGCAAAGAGAAATGAAAGGATTAGTGTTCAACAACAGTGCACAGGTAAATTACTTGTTAGAGCGATTAGTAGAAGAAAAGACTTGACTTTGTAGGATGCTCAAATATTTTACTGTGGAACATAGGAAAAGATCATATAGTCCCATAATTCGAAGCATACTGTTCCGTTTTTCCTGGGTTCGTTAGGATTGAATAAAATCTCTTCAGAAACTTCACACAAAATAAAATTTATTAATTTGTAAATTCTTCAGGCCCCTACACAAATTCATAAAGAAAACACGTAACAACTGTCTTCTATACAGCAGAAAACTCTAAAAGCACATTTAGGTACCATAGTTTTCCATACAATACAAGCCTAACGCATTTTCAACACGTTCAATTATCATTAGAAAAGAACTGAGTTCTAATGGCAATGTCAGGTATATTTATAGACTTCCAAAGCGCCCCCGTACCGGTCAGTCAGCTAGCTTCCAGAAAGGTCTACACGGCAAGTTGGCGACCATTTGGTGTCATATCGCCAAATTTGGCGACCAAAATAAGTCACCAAATCCATCACCAATAAGGCGATAATTCTCATATTTGACTAGATTACCATGGACTAGTAAAATTCGTAACAATACATAACTGCAGATAAATGAACGACGTAACAGCGTAAGAAGAAAACTGCACTGTATTCGTTCCTTCTTGTAACCTTTGTATAAGCTGTGATTTGGGATTGCTTCTGTTCTTCAAGTTTAGACTCAGCAACACTTCTTCGCAATTTAATGTCTTCAACTGAGTGTCTGAATCTACTAAACGATCAGATTATCTCATCAAAAATATCAGCCTTTAGCAAACTTGATAAAGCCTAGCAATTTGATATCACACCTGAATTTTCTTGAAAATTTGGACAACCAATAGTTTAAGTAATTAAAATATATATATATACGTGAAATGACCTCATTTACTTTAATAAATATCATAAAAAAATTCGATAAATTTTATTTCCCAAAGTTGACTTTAATCATAAATGATTACTTATTAATCTCCAATTCTTGTAATAGGTTTTGTTATTTTGAATTAGACTAGAAATACTAGTTAAAAATACTAGCCACGTATTAATGCTTACTATTTCATCACAACTACTGCGCGTTAAGTCTAATTTTTAATCAGATCAATTTTTAATAATTACTCTGAGCATGTTTATGCTCAAGTATTAAATATTTTTGAATATTAAAGTATAAACGCTAGTTAGAGGATTTCATCTTAATTCAGGATTTTTTTAAACTGGAGCGAGAAAAATATTTTTCTTCGTTTACAGCATTTACAGATGCTTCACAAACAAGAACTTACATCTTAGATTTCTTTTATTTGACATGTAGAACCCTTATGACTCAAAATAAAATAACCTATAACACCTTGGGAAGTCTAGTGGCGTACATTTTATATCAATTCCTTTAAGGTATGAAAGGTCAAAGATTTTAAACGTGTTTAAACAAGGAGGTCCGGGACACATTAAAAAAAAAATTATTTATTGAGTTAAAATTTTGAATATTTTTATGATGGTTAACCATACAATTTATAAAAAAAATCACATTATAAAACTTCTCAGTTTTTAAAAAAATTTAAAATTTTAAACTTTAAAAAAAAGTGGGGTAATTTAAAATTGTTATAACTCGAAATATTATTTGTCGAATTTCAAAAATTTTTCATTTGATTAAACAGAAATATATAAGTTTTAATTTTGATTCAGCATTTTTTAAAATATTAATTTAAAAAAAAATTAAAAATATTTAGATTAAAAATTACAAAAAAATTAATTAACTTATTTTTAAAAAATCGTAGTTTCAAAAGTAAATATTTTTTCAAATTTGCTGAGTCAAAATTAAAGTAAAGTAGTTGAAAAAGACAGGTTCCAAGTTTCGACCATTTATCTTCAACTGTTCTTGACTTATAACAATTTAAAGACGAAAAATGAGGAAAAAACCCATTATGCAGAAAAACGCACTTACAGACTTAAACAACAATTAGCTACTACTATTAGAATGTTGAAAAAAAAATTTCTCCTGTTATAATTAGGATAGAAACATGACTTAAACGTAATTTTAAGCGTAAAAGAACACAGAAATTTTAATGCAATAAAAGTGTTTTTCGAAAATTTCAACAATTTTGTGTCCTGGACCCCTTAAATAAAACTGTCATTGAGTTACAAGTAAAAGAAAAGCAAGCCCTTATCCCTCTATGTATTGCAGGCTACAAATTACCAACTGCAATAACCTAAACGCAATGCAGAAACGGGAAAACAGTCAGAAAAAAAATTACTTTGATAAATAAACCTATTTTGATTTTCTGCCCTTTCGGTGATGTCAAGTTTCATATCTTTTATCACTCCTCGCGTTCCTTCCTTCAGTAAATAACAACAAAAATAAACAGGAACTCGTTGTTCAGAATCATCTGTTGACATTTCCAATAAACATTTTTTTTTCATTTATCGTGCAACTAGTTTACCCACAGCGAGATCTCGCTGAGGTTTTTAGCACGAAGGCATCTGGTTTTTGTCTCACACGACGTTTAATGAGGCACGTCCCATAAAATCAAGCGGGTGACGCGGAAGATTCAAATAGAGTGTTAATTAGGCCTTTTTAGATAAAAATGGGGCAGCATTTCAACGTTGTTTGCTAAATATAGTGTCTACGGGGAAGGGTTATATAGGCTGTGCCTTAAAAATGGATAAGAATTTTAACGCCGTTTGTTTGGTTAAAATAGCTTTATCGATAATTAGGGGTGTTAAACTATACGTTACAAAACACTTTGATTTTATGGACTAAATATGGTTTGTTTGAGTAATATTTTAACTGGAATAGATCCTCACTTTCATAGTTGCTAAAAAAAAAAACCGCTTTATTTCTGAATAAGATTGTGGCTTATTTCTTCCGAGATATTTTTTGGAATTGAAAACGAAATAAATTGAAAAGACCACTATGCTTCTGAAACAAAGATATATGTTTCTAAAGAGTAGATGATATATTTCTAAAAGAGAAGCAAAAGAAAGTGGAGTACATTTTAAAAACAGCCTAAAATATTAAATAAAGAATAAAATATTAATTAGAGATTCCGTTTTTAGAATGATGATATCTAAACATATTGAGTAATAAATCCACTTTTGAAAAACTGCGGCCATTTTATTTGGTAGATTTAGTAAAAACAACTTCAGCAAATGGTACAGTTATTATTATATTCTTTATATTACGAAGTATTAGTACGTCACTAGACGCAAATTGGGATCTTGTCTATAGCTCATTTTCTGAATAATTGTTCAAGGACCGTGGTACCAGTAAATGCCGTCTTTGCCAACCACCCTTAAATACCCAACGATACTTAAATATCGCTGTTATCAAACATGCTTTCAACCTATAATTATGTTCATGGAAGATTTCAATCTATAGATGTGTCAAATTTGGTTTTTGTAACCGCAATTACTATTAATTAGTGATAATTTACAATTAAAAAGTTGCTTCCTGCCCATGGTCAGTGACATGTATAATTATGGCTTTAGATACTCACTAAGCACGAACCCGCATAAACACGTTTATTTGTTCCTGCTCATGCTCAGTGACATGTTTAAATCTGGCTATAGATACTAAGCACGAGGCCGCAAAAATCTGTTTATTTGTTTATTCCGAGGAATCTCTCTAGCGCTCTTTTGCCATTTTTATTTTTAAGTATGTTTGTGACATGTAGAATTAAACCTGTTGAAATTGTTTATTTCGCGCCCTATTCCTTTTTATTGGGTTCGATAGAAATTTTTTAAATTGTTTTTCTATATTCTTAATATTATGATTCTCAACATTAGGCAATGATGGATTAAGCATGATTTGTGTATTAGTACGTTTATTTACTATCCAGCCGTCATGTTTTGAAGCTTACTAACTAGTCTGTATTAAGTTTCTTCAAGCTTATACTTTACTAGCCGGGCTTCGCCTAGCTACGCTCAAGCCATCCGTCCACCAGATGAAGTTTCAATGAAGTGTGAAAAATTTTCATATTGGAACACAAAATTGGGTGTATTATTTTTGCATTTTAAAATTTTCTCTTAGATATTAGGTCATTTTGAAGATAACTGTCACATGTATCATGTGTGAAAGGGAAATTAAAATATCATGTGTGAGGGCTTTAAGATTTTGTGCAGAGTGATAGGTGTTTTAGGTAAATATCATTAAAAATTACTTCAATTTGACCAATTTATAAAAAAGTATGCTATTTATAGGTAAATTTTGTCTCTTTTTTTTAATTTTTAAGTGCTATTTTCCCATAAAAGATGTAAAAAACCTTTAAATTTTTTTAAAAATTGACTCCGAACGTAGACAGTCACCTTAATTCCTACTTGAGAATGATAATAAAAAATGAGGAAAGAATAATTTTCTCTTAGACTGTAGGTAATTTAGAAGATAACTGTCATATGTATCATGTGTGAGAGGGAAATTAAAATATCATCTGTGAGGGCTTTAAGATTTTGTGCAGAGTGATAGGTGTTTTAGGTAAATTTCATTAAAAATTACTTCAAATTGACCAATTTATAAAAAAGTATGCTATTTACAGGTAAGTTTTTGTCTCTTTTTTTAATTTTTAAATGTTATTTTACCATAAAAGATGAAAAAAACCTTTAATTTTTTTTTAAAAAATTGACTCCGAACATAGACAGTCACCTTAATTCCTACTTGAGAATGATAATAAAAAATGATGAAAGAATAAACTGTACCCCCCCCCCTATTGAAATGTTTAAAGTAATAAATTCTGTTTGAATAATTAATTTCTGAACAATTGGAAAATTAACTAAACGCAAAATAGAAAAGTAAATAAAACATAATTATATTTCACTGGCCTTCAAAAATATCCAATAACTAGCGGCCTGTCCCGACTTCGTCCGGGTTGAACAAAATATTATACGAATAAATTTCCAGTTGATAGCCAATAAATTGTATATCTTTTTTTACCTTAAATGTCCAATAAAAAGCGTAGTTCCAAATGTAGTTTTCTTCAATAAACCATTTAACGTTGCCAGTTTCAAAAATCCTTTTTGTATTTATTAATACCTCCTCTACTTGAATCTTAAAAATATTAAACCTTTTCCTTACGGGTTGGGATAGCATATATCCGAAGCACATGCTCTCGAAAAATACGGTGTGATGTCGGCAGAGATATAGTCTCGAATTCTACTTCGTTGTGACTTTCCTAACGTCTTTGCCCCCAAAGAACACTTGGGTGACATTCTGGGAACGGAGGGTCAATCTTGCCGAAAAGGACTGAATAATAATCTTTTGTCGTTCTAGCTAGAGGCTATTTCTTTTCAGGCGAGAGACATCAGTAGGGCGGTTCACCCGCGGTTCATCCATTTTCAGCCTTTTGAGAGATGAAAGAGGCACGGAGTGCCGATAAACAACTATTGAAATTCTTCTTCAATAGTAAGAAAGCAATAAGAAAGCAATTAACCACTCTTTCCCCTGACCCCCCACGCTGAATGTCCCCCATATAAAATGGGGATAGGAAGTAGATAACATTTTCCCGTTGTAAAGAGCGATTTCGAAAAACGGACCCCGTAAGCTAAAGGGTGTTGCTATGGTTACTTGACTGCGGTTGACAAAGGAAAAGATGTAAGGTACATTTTAATGTACAAAAGTTGTACATTACCCTCCACATGCAAAATCTGCTATCTCTCTTTGTATATTATTATAGAAGTATAGATACACATTGGTATCCCAAAATTAGAATAAGAGATGAAATAAAAATACAAAAATAAAAAAGGATTTTAAGTAAAGAATTTTTTTTAAATTATTTTAAGCACCTAAAATAATATTCAAATTAATAGTACGTTATTTATTAATTAAAGTTAATTTTTTAAAAGAAAGAGGTGTGCTTGAGACAGTAGTTTTATTCAAAAATAAAAAAGGATTTTAAGTAAAGAATGTATTTTTAATTATTTTAAGCACCTAAAATAGTATTCAAATTAATAATACGTTAGTTATTAATTAAAGTGAATTTTTTAAAAGAGAGAGGTTAAGAGATGAAATAAAAATACAAAAATAAAAAAAGGATTTTAAGTAAAGAATGTTTTTTTAAATAATATTAAATTTTTTTTCAAATAATATTCCTAAAATAATATTAAAATTAATATTACGTTAGTAAATAATTAAAGTTAAATTTTAAAAAAAAAGGGCGTGCCGGAGAACGCCTAGGTTCTAACCACTATCGTAAAAACAGAAGCCCACCGCGATAGCACCACGCTAAGGATCGTTGAAGACTTCGGCACAAAAAGTGGTAGAGGACAGTAGCGGTAAGAATGGAGGTTGTTAGGATTAAGCCCCTAACTTTATTTCTACTGATCAGATATACATAATATATAGCCTATGTCCATCTGGAATAATGTACCTTTCAAACAGTGAAAGAATTTTTCAAATAGGTGCAGTGGTTCTGGAGATTACCCTCCACGTACAAAATCGCTCGCTCTTTATATATAAGTATAGATAACACAATTTGCTTAGAAAATACAAAATAAACAAAAAAAGAACAATAATTGGTGTGTAATAAATATTTTTTTATTTGCGGCTGTTTTTATAAGGAAAGGAATGACGAATCGGGGAAAATTTTCATATTAGAATATAAAATTGTGTGTATTATTTTTGCATTTTAAAATTTTCTCTTAGATTGTAGGCCATTTTGAAGATAGCTGTCATAGGTATCATGTGTGAGAAGGAAATTAAAATATTTTTCCCCTAAATTTGGGGGTAAGTTAGATAAAAAGGGGTGTTTTTAGGGGCCACATTTTTTTAGGGGAATTTTATGGGGGGGGACATTTTTTAATATTTTGTACAATCAAGACGCGTTTTTTTTTATATTAGATTATAAGTTCCATACATATACCAAATGGGTACTAACGTATTATAGCTGAAACTTGGCAGCTTTTTACCCTTGGCGCAATATCCGTCCGCCAACACCTAATTTCACAGTGGCAACCTATTTTCTAACCGGAAGTTATAAATAACATTTCCAGCAATAGCATGTTTAAAAATTACAAATATGTGGAAAACGTGTCAGATGAAAAACAAAATTTCGGTTATACATAATTTTAGCTTTAATTAAAAATTGCATACTAATGACAAAACAGAAATGCATGAAAAATATTCAAAATGATTATGTTAAAACAAACGCAAAACTTTCGAAGCTTAAGTCTTCGGATGCTAAAAGTTTGCATGGTGGTTATTCCTAAGTCTTACGTGCCCACTAAGAAATATTTAATAAAATTACAAATTTTAAGGGTATTAAAAGGGGCTAAAATCCCCTCCCCCTTTAAAATACACCCAATGTATCTCTTGAACTAAAGGATCCAGGAAGTTGACATTTTGTATGGTGGTTCCCCTTAAGCCAAATGTGCACACCAATACATCTTTTTTTTAAGTTCAAATTTTGAGGGGTTCATCTCCACCCCCCCCCCCCCAAAAAAAAGCCACTATCTCTGGAACTATAAGGCCTGGGAAGCTGAAATTTTGTTGGTTGGTTTCCCTTAAGCCCTCGGTGCGCACCAATAAATCTTTCTTTTTCTTAAGTTAAAATTTTAAGGGGTTTAACCCCCCCCCAAAAAAAAAGAAATAAACCCACTGTATCTCTGGAACCATAAGGCTTGGGAAGCTGAAATTTTGTATGGTGGTTCCCCTTAAGCTCAAGGTGCACACCAATAAATCTTTTATTCAAGTTCAAATTTTAAGGGGTTTAGCGCCCCCCCCCCCAAAAAAAAAGAAAATAAACCCACTGTATCTCTGAAACCATAAGGCCTGGGAAGCTGAAATTTTGTTGGTTGGTTTCCCTTAAGCCCTAGGTGCGCACCAATAAATCTTGTTTTCCTTAAGTTCAAATTTTAGGGGTTTACCCCCCCCCTCCCCCCAAAAAAAGAAATAAACCCACTGTATCTCTAAAACCATAAATCCTGGGAAGCTGAAATTTTGTTGGTTGGTTTCCCTTAAGCCCTAGGTGCACACCAATAAATCTTTTTTTTAGTTCAAATTTTAGGCGTTTCCCCCCCCCTCCCCCCCAAAAAAGAAATAAACCCACTGTATCTCTGGAACCATAAATCCTCGGAAGCTGAAATTTTGTTGGTTGGTTTCCCTTAAGCCCTAGGTGCACACCAATAAATCCTTTTTTATAAGTTCAAATTCTGAAGGGGTTTAGCACCCCACCCCACCCCCAAAAAAAGAAATGAACTCAAATAAATCTTTTTTTACATTCCAATTTTAAGGGTTCACACCCCCCCCCCAAAAAAAAAAAAAAAGAAAAAAAAAAAGCCCACTGTATCTCTGGAACAATACTGCCTAAGAAGTTGAAATTTTGCATGGCTGTTCCTCTTAGTCTCTAGGCGCTGGCCAAGAAAGATTTTTAAAAATCAACTTTTAAGGAGGTTGTAAAGTGATTTTAAATCCCCAAAATAAAAATGAAATATCCAAAACTCGTATTTAAAGTCGGGTCACTGTCGTTAAATTATGCGATGAACTCCATCTGAGAAATGACCCCACCTTACTGCTAAAGTTAATTGATATTAAATGAACCAAATGACGTAATTCATGGCACTCATGTAATCTGTGGCGAAGCACGTGTATTCAGCTAGTATGAAATATAATAAAGCAGTTATTAAACATGTTTCAACATTTTGAGCAGCAGCATGCTTAAAAAAGTATGTGGAAAACACATAGAAAAGTAAAAAAAAGTCGGCAGCTGAAGAACAAGATTTCGCTATAGATAATTTTAGATCTAATTAAAAATTTCATATTAAAGACAAAATAGAAATACACTCTTAGACAAAAAAAAGCGATCCGCCAAGGAGGGGTAATGCAAATTGGACACAAATTGATATGTATACAGGTTTCGACGGAAAATGCAAATATTTAAAATTTGGCACCAATGAATGAGGATGTGACGCTGCAGAGCATCTTAGCTGCGCAACTGGCAGGATATTAAAGAGGAGAAATTTCGATTTGAGGTCATAGGTAGACAGTAACTATACCTCGCATACACGTACGCGAACAATATGCGCAGATGTCAGCATTTGAAACAGGACGTGTAGTTGGGCTCAAAGAAGCTGGTTGGTCTAATCGACGAATCGATCGACATTTGGATAGCAGCGATGCCACTATTATACGATATTAGCAGGAATGGGTGAACCATGGCCAAACACAGCGTTAAGAAGGAAGCGGTCGGCCTAGAGACACGACAGAACGTGAAGACCGAGCAATCGTCTGAGCGGCACTTAACAGCCCCAGATTCGTCATTATTATCGATCGTACGTGCAACTGGTGCTTCGGTCACAGCAAGCACCCTTCATAGGCGTCTGAGAGAAAGGGGGCTGAGCTTACGGCGCACCTTGAGCCGACTACCATGGACCTCTGTACACCGACAAGCCCGTTTGCCATGGTGTCGGGCACATTCAACCTCAAATGTCACTGACTGGAGTAGAATTGTCTTCAGCGATGAGTCCCGCTTCGAATTGAGCCCCGATAACCAACCAATGCGTTTCTGAAGACGCACTGGACAGCGGTGGGATACCAACCTGATTGTATTCCGACATACAGGCTGACAACCAGGAGTGATGGTCTGGGGTGCCATTGAATTTCATAGCAGGACTCTTTTGGTTATCATCTGCGGCAACCTTACAGCACACTTACGTCGACGATATTCTACGCCCCGTTGTGTTGATCTTCCTATCACGGCATCCTGGGTTTACATTTCAGCAAGATAATGTCCGCCCGCACACGGCGAGATTTTCTACTGCTTGTTTTCGTGTTTGCCCAACGCTACCTTGGCCAGCAAGGTCGCCGGATCCCCCCCCCCAAAGAGCACGTTTGGAGCATTATCGGCAGGTCCCTCCAACCAGCTCGGGATTCTGACGTTCTGACGCGGCAATTGGACAGAATTTGGCATGATATTCCGTTGGAGAACATCCACCTCTATCAATCAATGACAAGCCGAATAACTGTTTGCATAAGGGGCAGAGGTGTGTGGATCAACGCGTTATTGACTTTTTCACTTTGTGAAGCTCTTTCTCTAGAATGTTTTTATTTTTTTATTTCCAATGGCAAAGGAAAATGACAAACTCTTACAAGTTAACAAGATTAACAAGGAACATGAAATATAAAAAAAGGAACAGTAAGAGAAAAAAGTCAATGTCCCATCAGCAGATGTCGTGCGCTCCAATATCGCTTTACCTCGGAGTCTCCACGCAGAGCCGAGCATCCCAACAAATGGTTCCTGCCCATGATTTCATCTTTCCCACAAAGTGGGCAATTAGGACTCGCAAAAATGCCAATTCGGTGAAGGTGGTTCGCCAGGCAGTCATGGCCTACCGTAAGTCTGAATTCCGCAACAGCCTTTTCACGGGGTTTATCTGAAATATTTTCACCCAAGCTATTCCTCCAACTTCTTGAAAATGCGAGAAGTGAGCAATGCTTTCCAGTTTTGTCGCATTAGATTTTTGATATAAAGTTTAATGGAATGGAAAGAGTTAAAAGTATTTGGCTGTTGAAATATTTGAGTGCCCTTCTTAGCCAATATATCTGCCTGTTCGTTGCCATAAATATCACAGTGTCCTGGAATCCATTGGAGTGTTATTTGTCGTCCCTCTGTCTTTAACTTATCCAGAAGAACCCGACAATCTAGGATATTTTTAGAGATGGGTATTTCCCTAGCTCCGATAGCCTGAATGGCAGCCTTGGAGTCAGATAGGATAACCACCTTATTATAAAGGTGTCTGGGGACAAGTTGCTCCAGTGCCACATAGATAGCCAAAACTTCCCATCAAAGGCGGTTTTTTGTTTTCCAACAGGCACATTACATCAAAAGATAGAAGAATATATTCCTGCTCCGACAAATGGTGAGCAAAGAACCATCAGTGTAAATATGTAACCATTCAGGCTCAGGGTAGAAGCTATGGATGGTCTCAAGTGCAAGGATCTTTAAGCTACTTTGAGGCAATTGGCTCTTAAGGAATGGTTGGGCAAGGTCCAGCCTGGTAGTTATTTCAACATAGGTCACAGGGTTAGGGGATCTCAAGAAACCGTGGGCAATTCCATCATCAAGTTCCAGCTCTGCTCTTAATTCTAGGACTCTGTAAAAAAACCACTTTGGGTCTTCAGCTGTCTTGGTACATTTTCATAACAATTCCAAAACGGTACATTTAGTCTGATTAACTTTTCATAAAGTATAAGATAATTTCTCTTCGATAATTGACTTAATGAGTCTAGTATTAGTCAGGAGTAGCAGTGAGTCGATGGGAGAAGTCTTCACTGCACCAACGATCATCCTCGGGGCCTGGTTTTGTATTAATTCCAGTTTATCGATCAGGTTCTCTGGGGCAGAGATAAGAACCTCACAACAATAAGTGATAACAGGTAAAATAAAGGATTTATAGGTGTTTTCCAATGTAGTGCGGGCGCACCCCCAATGACAACCAGCCAGGCGTTTAAGGATGTATAGGCGTTTTTCAACCTTTTCAATCACACTTTCAATATAGAGTTTCCAGCTTAACCTATTGTCAAAGACAACTCCCAGGTATGAGAATCTATCTGTATGCAATAACTCTTGGTCTCTGTAAACCAACTTTAGTCGGATGTTTTGATGCATCAGTGAAAAAGTCTGCACTGCAGACTTTCCAAGGTTCACTATCATGTTATTCTCTTCACACCATTCAGATAGAACCCTAAGAGCTCTATAATAAATCTCTAGAATAAATGATCCAATTTTTCTCAAATTGTAATCATTTGTTTTTATGTATATGTTCATCACATCTACCGATTTTCGTCTCATTTGGATAACTCCTTCTTTGTACGTTTTTTTTCTTTTTGTTTTGTCTGTCTAAGAGTGTACACAAAAATATTCTAAATGAGGATGTAAAAAGGAAAATAAATATGAAATATAAATATGAATAAAAAGCTGTCATTAAACATGCATAACACTTTCTGGAAGCCGCAATTCTGCAATGACAGATAAAATACTATAAAATTTGTCTGCTCCCACTACGTGTTGACGCCACAGGAATTCGGAGAAGTAAGAATCTAGAAGGTGGTAAGCAGTCCCCCTATGTTGTTTGTTTCGCCACTTGACAGATCCCCAAAGTCTTTCTATTGTTTGAGTATGTGCACCGGTCATCAGGTCGACGAAGTTGTATCTGTGGTTCTCAGTAAAGGGCCTAAAGCCAGCCTTCTCCAGTTCTTGCGTTTTATAGGCTTTCCAGTAGTCTGTATATATTGTGCTCTCCTCGACATGGTCGCGAATAGTCGACATAAGCGTTGCAGTTAAGCATTTATGCCAAAAAAAAAACCTCTCCCGACTCACGGCGGCACACACCGCCGAAAATCCACTGTTGTGGTAAAATTTGGCCTGCGTTACTTTTTCTTTCAGTGAAAAGACTCTCATCTACTTCCACACTTTTTGAGTGTCAGCCAATTTTCATAATAGAGCGGGAATTTAAAACATGAGCACAAACTTCACGCATAAAAGTGAACCAATGAAGCGTCGTTTTATCTGCCATGTCCATTTGCTGTGTGCACCATTGTATGGAGGTTAACTTCTGAGACCAGCATTATATGACTTTTAAAGACGTTAAGAATGGCAACCGGGAACCGTAGAACCAGTTTTCCTTATGAATTCTGACTGTTTTGCCGCAGTCTTTAATATTACATCTACAGCTACTCGTTCATGAAAATAGGCACGTATGTTGTTAAAGTTCGGGCATACACGCTGACTGGGCAAAATTCCAAGGATCACGAAAAAAGACACTGCATCTTCTTCCTTTTCGCCTATATTACACTATCAAAGTTCTTTGACAAAGATATTTTTTAAAAGTTATTTCCATCTTTTATAAAAGTTATACATAAAAGGAATGCTATGACCTCAAAATACCCCTATTACACTGTCAAAGTTCTTAGACAAAGATCTTTTATAAAAGTTATTTCTATTCTAAATCCCTTAAAATTCGAGCTCTTAAAAAAGATTTATTGGTGTATACCTAGGGCTTAAGGGGAAGTACCATACAAAATTTCGGCTTCCTAGACCCTATGGTTCCAGAGATACAGTGGGATTTTTAGGGGGGAGGGGGCTAAACCCCTTAAAATTCGAGCTCTTAAAAATATTTTTTGGTGTGTACCTAGGGCTTAAGGGGAACCACCATGCAAAAGTTCAGCTTTCTAGGCCTTATGGTTCCAGAGATACAATCGGGTTTTTTTAGAGGGGGGTTAAGCCCCTTTTAACCCCCTTAAATATTTGTATTTTTAAAAATATTTTTTAGTGGGCACCTAGGGCTTAAGGGGAGTCACCATACGAAATTTCAGCTTCCTCGGTCCTATGGTTTCAGAGATACAATGAGTTTTTCTCAGAGGGGAGGGGGTTAAGCCCCTTTTAACCCCCATAAAATTTGTATTTTTCAAAAATATTTTTAGTGGGCACCTAGGGCTTAAGGGGAACTACAATACGAAATTTCAGCTTCCTAGGTCCTATGGTTTCAGAGATACAATGGGTTTTTTTTTCATAGAGGGAGGGTGTTAAGCCCCTTTTAACCCCCTTAAAATTTGAACTTTTAAAAAATATTTCTTAGTGGGCATGTAGAGCTTAGGAGTAACCACCATGCAAAATTTCAGCATCCTAAGACTTTTTCTTCGAAAGATTTGCGTATTTTTCACATACACATTTTGAATATTTTTCGTGTATTTCTGTTTTGTCATTAATGCGCAATTTTTAATTAGAGCTAAAATTATTTCGAATCGAAATCTTGTTCTTTATCTCCTGCGTTTTCCACACATTTGCATTTTTTGAACATGATATTGCTCGAAATGTTGTGTATAACATCCGGGCAACAAAATCTTTTATAAAACTTTGACGAAGAGCCAACTTTCATAATAGTTATCTTTTATCAAAGTTGAGGTATTACACTGTCATATTTCTCGTCAAACTTCTTTTATAAAAGATCTTTGTCAAATAACTTTCATAACCTAAGAAAATAAAGAAAATATTCAAAACAAAACTTAAAACGGAAAGCAGAGATAGCGAAAAGAATACTATCAACAAGGATGGGGCGCATAATTGGCGCTTTATTGCGTTTCTTCGCCAAACCGCAAAGTTTCAGCTATAATACGTAAGTACCGTCAAGGTAAAATAAACCTCCATTTCATTATGTAAGTGTGTATTTTCTATTTATTTCAATTTATCTCTCAAACAGGATGCCTATTTGGAACCAGAATTTCTTTAGGAAGGTCTAGGGCCTAGGGTGATCTCAAGTTGGTGTTAGGGGAAAACAGGGCGATTTCGAGATGGTGCGTCGTAGAGGTAGGCAACACTGCGTTATACTACTCATTTAAGACCTGTCCACATAAAATCCGTCAGTGCCAGCTTTACTCGTATTGACATATTTTAAACCAATCATAAGCCTTAACAATTTCGTGGCGAATATTTTGGTGGTTTGTAATTGGTTAAATATATTTCAATACAAGGAATGCCAATGCTGACGAATTCTATGTGAACTTAGTCTTTGTTCTTTAACGCAGTCACAGCGTCATGTTTGCTGCAATCGTATTATGACCTGATTTCTTAAAGTTGTGTAAGTAAATTCTTATGTTTATCTGTTCGTGAAGCGCATGATACCTTTTTTCGACTTCATAACTATTCTTTAGGATTTTATAAAATTCCTTATGAAATTAAAGTTTAAATGATTTCAATTCTATGTAAACTCTATTTTACACACAGAAGCCTAATTCAACTGCAGTATAATTTATTTAAATCCTGAAAATAATATAAGGCAGAGAAACATTTATAAATACCCGAGGGCCCATGCCTTATACATCTTTAAGGTTTATATTGGCAGTAATTTGATACCCTTTGCTAAAAGCTTGCGACATAAAACATTGAAGTACTTCTTGGAATCTAAAACAGAAAACCGTTTCCCAGTTGATCTACTATGCAAAATCCCTGAGCTTCAGACAGAAAGGAAATTCAGAATCTATGGTTTCAAACTTATGCACATATTTGATGACTTGTACACTTCCTTATAACCCCTTTTACCAAACTTGCCATGTCATCAATAATTTATTGCTGCAATTTTGTCAGTCACAGATTTTCGACGAGGGTATCCTTTTCGGATACCTCCGACGGTCTCTTCTGGGAAATGTTTTATATTCGCATTATAATATTAAGAAAAGTCTAAAATGAGCGTAAGCATTTTATGTAGGTAAAATAACGCTAGTATAGTGTGTGTGTGTGTGTGTGTATAGTACACACACAAACACACATTCCTATTTCTCCTGTGTGTATGTAACGGATGTAACGAACAACAGTACTGCTCACCTATATCTCTTGTAAACCATTTCTTTAAAATAAAAACTACGATGAACTTCACAAATTCTATACCTTTATTTTAGAAGCTTCTAAAGTGCAGGTCTTGTTGCTTTGTGAAGATTAAATCTATACACATACAATTTATATTTTATATTAAGTAGAATACATATTTAGAGTAAAATATTGAAGTACTAGTAAACGTAAAATTGGTTTTTGCCTGTATTTGTTTTTGGGCTGATCAATATTTATAATAAGAGGTTTATTTTCTACGTTTGACCGTTATTGAATACGAAAGAAAAAATTTGCTTTACCCCCGTTATATCGGATTTATCAATCGTCCACGTCTTGCTAATGCCGCTGTAGGATTTAATTATGTGTGCCTTCAAGAATAAGGAAGGTATAAACATGAAACGAAATTTGATGTTTTTACCATGAAAGAACGGTTAAGGATTATTTTGAGAGTGCAACGAGAGAGGAGCGTTTCTTCAGCATTCCGCCTGCACCTTCTTCTTCTTTTTCCGTTCAATTTTATGATATGTATTTTTGGTAGGATATTTTAGATTGACTTCACACTTTAGTGAGGTTTTATGTTTTGTGGGTCCTTGTGTTTGTAAGAAAAGATAAATTACTCATTTGAATAATAGAACATTTCAAATCTTCGCAGGCGAGAAAACTGAAAGAGAAATCTTCGTACTTTAATTAAGTTTTTCTCAAATTTTTTCGAAATTTCTTTGGAATAACGACGATAAAGATGCTTTCACTATGAAAACCAGTTAATTAGTTGGCTGATTTGCATATTTTGTCAATAATTAATTTTGCCAACCAGGTTGATAAAAAAACAAGAAGAAAAAGAGAAATAAATACGAAATGAAAGTATTCAGAAGTTTAATACAGTAAAACTATTAAAAAAAACCTGCTTAGAAGAGCATTTTATAAACACACGCGTAACTGGTAAATTACTCCCTTTCTTCTAAGTTTTTTTGATGTATTTAAAGAATTTCGGATCGCATTTCTAAATAAAGTTTCTAATATCGAGCTGTCAAATCAACATCGGTTTTAACCCTTGCTGAAATGATCTCGGATTCTTAACGTAGTGGTGTGTTAAAAATATAAGTAATTTCATTCAGGCAGGTCTCACGAGGACTGTTGAAAAATTCTAATTATCTGGCGGCCTCCAATTTCAAATGCCGACATTTAACTGTACTTGCAATTTATTAATGGGTTCGAAAGCTATAATTTAGTCATAATTTCGATCATTGAAAGATCACATACCTCTTGATAACTTTTGCGGCTTTTATGTTATTCCATCAAATGCAACCTTGGCTACATTGTCCGACTAATAAGGGTTCTAAGTTTCAGCTGTACGAGAATATGAGCTGTGTGATGAAAAAAGAAATTTTCAATCCTTCCATCGTCTCATTACCCTTCCTTGGCCTTAAGTTTATTTATTTTTTCTGAAATGGGGATCTTTTAGTAGGCCAGTTCAACTTCTACACTGGATTTTTTTTAAAATCCCTTCATTACTCTTAGTGTATTTGTAACAGGGACGTTCTATTTCTCATATAAAGATGCCATGGAAGCCTACTATAAACTAATTTCCCAACTGCTTTATTGTATTTTGTCTGAAATTTTGATGCTCTTTCTAGGTTGTTAATTTTTTAATAACTTCATAACTTTTCAAAAAGTTTATCAGCTATCGGTGGCTCTCGAAAGTTAATTCAAATAGCTAATTCAACGATAGGGAACAATTCTCAAAAAAAGTCGAACATTTCCTAAAATCTAAAACATTTATTGCAAAATAACAAAAGAAATCAAATTCAAGTCGAAACAGCTGAGTCAAATCAAATTTTACAATCCATTGAACTTTCAAGGTCAAAGTCAGAGTGTTGTGTTGTAGGCGTTCTTCTTATACAAGCGTGGATATCTCGTGAAGGAGTGCGTCACCTAGATTTCACAACGAGAAGTAATATCTGCACCAATAACTACTACTTTTTTCTGTCTCTCGAGTTAGCACCCAACTTAATTACTCTTTTGTGGAATGACTCTCTGGGTCATTGTCATCCTCATCGTTCCTCCTGAAACTCCGGTCCTCTCATTTTCCTATTTTTAAGTATCATACGCGCATTCCAGTTTGCATTTCGTGTTTAAAGGTGTACATTCTTCACCTGAGTTTGATGGGAAGTAAGGTATTTGCGAAATGTGTAAGGAACCACGGGAAAGAGTTGCGAAATCTACTAGGAATATAAAATAAAGAAAGCACCTTAAAGTATTTCGAGTAAAATATTTTATCCACGCCAAGTGTGCAATTTGGACAGATATAGACTACCTTCACAATGCTGAAATTGACATTCAAGTTCTGGGAGCCGAGACTCAAAATTTCACTTTTAAAAACTTTTATTATTTAAAGTTTTCTTACGATTTTTTTATCAAAAATGTCTTTTGATATCCCGAGGCATTTATGAACGTGAACATTATGAATTTTTTAAATATAAATTCAAAATTTAAAGCATGACGTTTTTGATATATCTGCTGAAACCATGGCTGAATTTATACATTCATTTTGCTTTTATGATCCCGAAAGGTTAAAAAATTATTTTTCTTCTCGATGTATGAAAGTAAAGTTTATGAAATCTTAAGTCGCCTCATCGAATTAAAAAAATTAGGGGGGTATTTGTTAAAGGGAAACTATTTATTGATTTTACTATATATAAAAAATCCTAAACAGTTTAGTGAAACTAAAACATAGGCCCTCTGTACAAAATTTCGTATAGATATGTAGGAGTTAGAGTCACTAATTATTCGAGGTTTTATTGTAGAATCCATTGTAGAAGATCATGCCGTGCACAAGGTTTCGAGTCAAGCCGATGAATTATACACATTACCTATTGTAGCGTAATGAGAGTGTGGAGTTATTTTACCCAAGGCCTCACAGGGTGCACGACACACAGATGCATGATTATCGGAATGCAATTTTCCAGTTCCCATCGTTTTGAACACATGTGTGGATTCCGAGCGGATTAAAAAATGATACCATGTATGTAATCTTAACGGGTAAACGATACCATGTATGCAAACTTAACATGTATGTAATGTATGAGGAGATAAGCAAATGATTACAAATTCAGAAGAACAGACCGTTTTATTAAGAAGATATGCCAGGAAAAAGGTTACAAAACAGTAAGTGGTAAATCCACCCCTGGCAGCTATACAAGCCGAAACACGGCGTGGCATCGAATTAGTGAGGTCACCTATGATCTCCTGCGGAAGATCATGCCATAATCTTTGTAACTGGGGAATTAATTCACCAGTATTCCGGGACGGATGCAGTTGCCTTCCAAGCACGTCTCAGACGTGCTCTATTGGCGATAGGTCTGGTGACCTGGCAGGCCATAGGAGTACGTCGTATCCTTGAAGAAATTGTTGGAAGAGTCGCGCAGTATGTGGACGTGCGTTGTCTTGCTGATAAATGGCCCCTGGGTGACTTGATATCACAAGCAGTACAACTGGCGTTAAAATCTCGTCCATGTAACTGCGTGCCGTCAAAGTGCGTTGAAGGACGACTAGAGGTGATCGTGTGTCCCAAGAAATCGCTCCCCACACTGTCACGCCTTGTGTAATCGGCGTATGCCTCTCGACAACAAATGCCGGATTGGACTGGTGGCCTGGTCGCCTCCACACCCATATGCGCTGTTCATCAGCATTGAGACTAAAACGGGTTTCATCGCTGAAGATCACACGCCTCCAGTCGGTCACACTCCAGCTTGCCCGAGGTCGGCAAAAATCCAATCGACACTGCCTATGATGTGGGGTCAGTGGTAGACGTCTTAATGGACGTCGGATCCTTATACCTGCGTCGGCCAGTCGTCTCCGAATGGTTTCCCTTGATACCACCGGGTGTCTGGAAGGTGGTAAATGGCGTCGAGCCGATTCTAGCTACATTTTTAGTTCGGACGTGGCCGCTCTTATGATTGCGTGATCCTCGGACGCATTTGTGTTCCTGGGACGCCCTGACCCTCCGCGACGGTAGACTATCCCTTCCGTGATCCATTGTTGCCAACACCGAGCAACTACCATATCGCTCCGACCGAGGTGGCGGCCGGTACGCCTGTTCGACCAACCTGCTTCTCTAAGGCCTACTATACGTCCCTTCTCAAAGTCCGACAATTGTTCGTACTGTCGCGGGTTACGTCTCAGAGGCATCTCTAGTCACAATACCGTCCATCCAAGTCGACAGATTTGTTTGAATAACCCTATGGCACGAGCAATCATGCTTTGAACTCTCCCACTGCGCATCTCATATGCGCATAGCGCACTTACCTTTGTCTCATTGGAGTCAAAATTTTTATCAGTGTATTATGTCATATTTCTATTGCAATTTCACTTTTTTAATTAGCGTATTCTGGCTTGGTTGCATTATGTTGTTTTATTGAGTAAAATTTTTAATTTAGAGGTTAAGGGCTTGTGCACATAGAATCCATCAACGTTAGTGTAAAAATTTTCGACCAATCTTATATCAATCATTGACCTATTTTAACCAATCAACGCCAACGGAATCTTTAACGTTGCGTTGACTGATTCTATGTGAACAGGCCCTTAGTGTCGATACATCAAGGTGTGGTGGCTACTCACTTGAGGAATAGGAAAAGTCGTCTGCTTTAACTTGTGCGGCAGGAGCGGGGTTGCTGTCGCGCGTTTTTGTTTTCAGTTTGAAGTGCCGCATACTTTCGCGGTCGGGACGCGTGATCCTTTGTGAATTTTACCATGAAACTGTAGGGATGCTTTTTTAATTGAAAAAGTCATTCAAACCGCAGACTGAGTTTGTCTGAGTTCGTCTTTATTTGGTGGTAAATGTAAATTCCGGTAGCGTACTACGTACAGTACTTAAATTTTAAACGTCAGTTTCTCTTTCATAAGTCTGCATTGTTACGTCTGGCATAACTATTGTAATTTCCTCAAACGGAATAAAGCAGTTTTATTTAGGTAACAGTTTTCTTCTCTTTTTTTGTTATATAATTCTGAATCAGTACGGTAGGTGCATTTCTTTTCTTGAGGTTCTGTATTGTTTTGTTCTTGCTTTTACACATCTTTGACTGAATGTTGAAAGTTTCCTAATTTTATCCATTTCTGACAAATTTCTTGAAAATTTCATAAAAAAATTAAACATTTAGTCAGAATTATATAATGTAAAATGTATTTCAGTGTTTTTTTTTCTACATCATAAAGAGCTTTTTAAATGAAAATACGCAAAGCGGCAGCAGAGGAAATTTTAGGGGTTCGTCACACGAAAAAGATTGAAAAACACTGTTGTAGAAGTTGAATAATTCTTTCCTGTTGCTATGCGGCTTACTTCTACGCAGGAGACACTTTTGCCAGCCTTGGTGGATGTTAATCTACATGTATAAAACAGTTTCGTAACTGACTGAGTCACTGACTGACATACAACGCACAGACCAAACCGCTGGACATTAAAGTGCTGAAATTTTACATGGCGATTCTCCTTATAGGTTAGGGGTGCACTAAGAAAGATTTTTGAAAAATTCTTCTTAGATTTTTTGAAATTCAATTTCTAAGCTGTTTTAGTAACTTTTTTAAGTTTGCATTTAAAATAATAATATGAGGGTTATAAAATTTATATCACGAGAAAGATCATAAAAATTCCTTTAAAATGAAATTTTTTTCGAATCGTTACCTCCAATTTCTGATTTTTGATGAGTTTTTAAAGATTAATTTTTAGAATTTAATTTATTAAATGCTGATCACCTGATTTCTTTGTCTGGTCCTTTAAATTAATTTATCGTCACGTGCATACAACGAAATAGACAATTTTTATTCTTTCTAATGTGGCAAACGATTGGACTTTATCCAAAAAATATTAAAATAGAAGAAAAGATATGTTCCTCAAACTGTACTATATTAACTGAACTATATTCTATAGTATGTCCTGTTAGATTTAATTTGAATATTTTCTTCTGCATTATTTTGTCTATAAAAGTATCCGCTGCGATTTTTTTTTATAAATATATATATATATATATTTTACATCAATGGCATACATTGAACGTTGTATTTATTCTAAATATATTTATACATATTTTTGGCATTAATTGCACACTTTGACCGTTGTATTTAATTTGAATGTACTCCGTAGCGAAGTACGGGTTTTCAGCTAGTAACTTAAATATCGATGTCTTGTTAAGCAGGGCTGGTCTCATAGGTGAGACGGTAGGCGACCGACTCATGCGCCGAATTGAAAAATGCCCCAAAGTGAGACAGTGTGACGAATTAAAATAGTTCGCACAATTAAAATCTGTCGCAGCTGACCAGCACCCATTGTACCTGTCGCAGCTAACGGGTAAACTCGAACGGAAAGGAACGCAAGACTGTTTGCAAAACGTGACATCTAGGCTGAATAGGAATTCGCCACGGCTCACCAGATTGACCATAGGACCATAGGACAAGTGTTTTAACTGAGTTGCCTAGGCCAACGCCTTCAAACTCAGATATTTCATAAATATAGTAACGAAGAGCTGGAAATGTTCAGAAGTAGAAAAAATTCGTTAAGTAGCGTCAAAAGTTCAGGAAATGCTTCACAAAAAGTGAAGCAAAGAGTCATCTGGTCTGTATATAGGAGGGTGAAAATGGGCAGTTCTGATTGAATGTCTCCTGGATCTTCGAGTTGATACGCTGAGGGGGGTGGAGTCAATGGCTGTCTGTAAGCTGGATTTCAATTGGCAAGTTTAGAGAGAATAGAGTAAAGTGTTTGGATAGAGAGATAAGGTTTGGAATCCGTGTGTTCTAATACTACAAAATGAGCAAAGCCAAAGGATTTGCTCTGAGACAAAAATAATTAAGCTAAAAGAAAGTTTAAGGATAGAAAATAGGTTTGGTACAGATGTAGTATACGCAACGAACGCCAAGGGGCTATTTTTCGCCAAATCTGATGGTTGTTTGGCGGTTTTTATATTCTGGCAGGGAGGATTTTAAGATCGGATGGTATTTTTTAAAATTTTTTTTGCGATAAGCTTTGTTTTACTGACCGCTACAGCCAGCGGAAGCTTTTTTTACTGTACAACAGCCAGCGGTATGTAGCGAAGCCAGCGGTTGGGGATTTTCTGTAATGTTTTTGGACGGATGCGTAACCGAGCGTAGCGGAGTGAAGCAAGGGTATCTGAGCGAAGCGAAGATCCCGTGTGCACCTACGAGTTTCATAAAGCCATCAGTAAGTTTGTTTTCCAATTTATTGTTTACATTTCGCAGTTTAAGCCTAACAGGTCGCCGAACGGGATTTTGGCGCCAAATTGGCGATGGCCCGTTGCGTATACTACATCTGTTCCATAGGTTTTTTATTTTACTTTATAAAATTTTTAGATGTTTTTTGCCTTGGCAAGCCAAGTATAGTTTTTTATATGTTTTATATTTTATTTAAATGACGAGGACAAACAAAAAATTTAAGACGGAAGACTCAGGATGGCACGAGGCCTTCACCAGATTGATCACACGAGACAGCCCTAAGACCGGAAATTCGAAATAATCGCAGCTTGTGGTTCAGCAAATAAAAAGGCTCAAAAATGACATCACCGTTGAAGAACCAATGAGAGACGACTTCTGTGGATGAAGCGCCAAAGTCCAAAATTAGACGACAGAGCTAAAAACCGTTATGGTGCATATACATTGGTGCAGAGTTCTCTGCCTGTGCCTTGGGGAATCCAGTGATTTATGTTCACTCTGTACTCTGTACTATGCGTGGATCGCCTCCTCTGGCGGTCCATCAAAGAAAGGGCGGGGGGGGGGGTTCAGCGGGTCAAATGGTATGGAGCGGGGTCAGGGGAGACACCAGATCAAAGAAACCTTGGACCGGGAATGGGGGTGGTTCTAAATACCGTGTGTGTGTGTGGCTAATGTCCCTGGGGGATGACAACATTACACCCCAGTCCGGTGTACATATGAATATAAGACATAGAAACAGACAAGACATAGAAATAACACAATCACAGAAGAATTTTATTGACAGACGATGACACCGGCGATGGACGATGGGTTGCAGCTCCCCTTTCTAGACGGGATTCCAATTGCAGGCGGAAGACTGACCGGTTCCCCAGAATACAGCCAAGTCTTATGCGGGAATCGAACCCACACCCCCGGCGTGGCAGGCTGATGCCTTATCCACTTAGCCACTGGGCGACTCTAAATACCGTGTCTAATGTTACCGTGACTAATGTGATGACAGGAGTCGGGGGTCTGCAGGCAGAGAACTCTGCACCAATCTATATGCGCTATTAGGTAGCGGTCTGCTGAGCGGAGAGAACTACTCACTCGGACCGTCCCTGGGTCGAGATAGCTGTAACGCGGACTTGTGAAGTCAGCGGTCTTAATCTCCAGACGAGATTTTTCGGTTTCAGTTAGGAAGCTTGGTGTTCTATTTTTTGGAAGGTATCTGAAGACGAGATATCTGTCCCGATCGTCCTGGTTATAGAGCCTTACCTCGCAGTCATCCACTCTACCGATAAAGTAATCGAGGGCCCTGCCGGACTCCATATTGATGTGATAAGTGAGCTAACTCCTCTGACAGCTCATCCTAAAGGACTCAGAGACTATCTAACTCTTCATCGTTCCTGTAACCTATTTACGGTGTATCACTCATCAAGTTTTCTTTAACTATTTTTTAAATAAAGTAACTCGTTTAAATTACTTGGCTGTAACGTTAGTTGAGTCGATCACTACCTCGATCAATACGTCACAACAGTAAAAATACGAAATTTTTCACGAATAACGGAAAAATATTAATAGTTTATTCTAATATATGGAGAAATTCATTAAAAATATATAAATACTAGCTGAAAACCCGCACTTCGCTACTGAGTACATTCAAAGTAAAAACATCGGTCAATGTATGCAATTAATGCCAATATATATATGATAAATACGACGATATATAATTGATGTAAAATATATATATATATATATATATATATATATTTATAAAAATATCGTAAGGGATATTTTTATAGACAAAATAATGTAGAAGAAGATATTCAAATTAAATCTAATATAAAGAATACTAAAGAATATAGTACAGTTAATATAGTACAGTTTCTAGAACATTTCTTTTACTGTATTTTAATATTTTTTTGGATAATGTCCAATCGTCTGCCGCATTAGCAAGAAAAAAAAATATTTTTTGTCTATTTAGTTTTTATGCACGTGACGATAAATTTATTTAAAGTACCAGAAAAAGAAGTCACGTGATCAGCATTTAATAAATTAAATTCTAAAAATTAATCTTTAAAAATTCACCAAAAATCAGGAAATGGAGGTAAAGATTCGAAAAAGATTTCATTTTAAAGGAATTTTTATGATTTTTCTTGTGATATAAATTTTATAACCCTCAAATTATTATTTTAAATGCAAACTTAAAAAAAGTAAAAAAAACAGCTTAAAAATTTAATTTATAAAAATCTAAGAAGAATTTTTCAAA
Source organism: Dolomedes plantarius (assembly GCA_907164885.2). Taxonomy (NCBI): domain Eukaryota; kingdom Metazoa; phylum Arthropoda; class Arachnida; order Araneae; family Dolomedidae; genus Dolomedes; species Dolomedes plantarius. The sequence goes on along the minus strand of OU015495.1, from coordinate 144,719,259 downwards.
AATCTTTCTTAGTGCACCCCTACACTATAAGAAGAATCGCCATGCAAAATTTCAGCCCAGCGGTCCTTGAGGTTCTGTTTTGTTTTGTTCTTGATTTTACACATCTTTGACTGAATGTTGAAAGTTTCCGAATTTCAACCTTCAGGTCCAGCGGTTTGGTCTGTTCGTTGTATGTCAGTCAGTCAGTCGGTCAGTGAATGAATGAGTCAGTTACGTAACTGTTTTATATATATAGATAAGAGAATATTTAGACTATTTTTTGTATAAACTCCTGAATTTGAGATTATGAGATATAAATTTTGAATGTAATTTCCAAACGTTGATGTAGCTCTAAGAATTCTACTAAACTCTATCTGTCACTGTAGCAGCAGCTGAGCAATTTTTACTTTTAAGAATTATCTACGAACAATAACTGGAGCGATTGAATGATCTAGCAATAATTACTACAGAAAAGAGGGTTTGAAACACAATAAATTATAGAGATACAATTAAACAATTTGCTGCAATAAAGGCTCGAAGAATGATTTAGAAATTGTTTTTATTGCATAACAAATTTTATTCAAATTTATTTATTTTTCCTACTTTTTTAAAGTTTTGTAATTTTTAAAAATTTTTATGTTTTCAAAAAATAAATACACATTTTCCCAAAAATGTCCGTTATTTTAAGTAGACAATTTCTAACAGAGATACATTCATTACTTAAGAGACTCTCAAAAAAATTTGAAAAAGTGCCTTTTTATAAAACTTGCCTAATGCGTCACATTTCATCGGCCAGGTTCTGAAGTCTTGTCGATCCTTTTGTATCGATATGACATTTAACCATGACCGATAATCAATTTTTTAACAACTTGTAGAGGATGATAGAAAAGCTTTAATACCTCATTAATAAACAGTAAAAAGAGGATTGATTCGACATTCTAAAACAGATCCAGTTTTCTCTCTATAACTGAATATCGATGTATTTGAAACTCAGTGTATTTGATTATTTTAGCCTATTCTTGTATTTATAGTGTACGACGTCTTCATACTGAATTATCTCTTTTTTTCTACTTTCACTAAAATTTCTTTTTAAAAGTGGAGGACATTTAACTCTTCAGCGGGCGCGCCCATGTATAAAGTGCAACATTTTCGTAATTTTGAATGGTTTGTTTTTACAAGTAAGGTTTGAATGTTCTTAGCAGTTTTTATTTATAGCTATACCCTTTCTAATGCAGGTCTGATTTTCTGACCCTTGTATTCCTTTCCATTCATTGTTAGTCGTGATTTAACCGTAGTAAACCAGCGATTATACTGGATTGTAATACGACAGTTATGAGCTGACGTAGTAGATCAAATGTGCAGCTATTACACGGTATTCCGCATATCACGAAGATGGATAATATCATTGTTTTTTAGCTTTTTGGACATATTAGGAATCGATTTGAAAGTTGTCCTTAAATGCATTACACCAGACAGTTTTGAAATAAGGCTATTCTATCTGCATTCTTTGGCCTTTAGTTATAAATATATCTCAATATTATCAACATTTTTATATCTTGTCATAAAACGTAGAATTAATATTTTCAATTTGCAAAAAAAAGTTTATTACAAAAGGAATAATCAAGGTTGAAAGAGACGTTGCACTTCATGCAACGCGCGCCTGCTGGTGTTCCCAAAAATTGGCCTTCCCGCTGAAGGGTTAATGCAAAATCCTAAAACAAAAGCGTATTTTGAAAGTATTTCAGTACTTTTATGTTTTCGGTATTGAGTTCAATTCATTTACGTACGAGAGAGAGTTGCTGTAAGACACGAAAATGAGTCACTCAAGCACTTTCAAGCAAAGCTAAGAAAAACATTTGACGTAATCCAAACCTAGTTTCGCCGTTTCTTTCTTTTTTTTTTTGGTTTTTTGGTCGATGACTCATCCAAGTTTCGCGGGAATGATGCTCCGAAGTTGGCAACGAGCAACATTCTCTGATAAATCAAGGGATGAAAGAATGCAGGGCAAAATTGATTTTTGTCATTCCGATACATTTGAGACTGCGAGGGAGTCCAGTTACTGCTAAAAATGGTGATTTAGGACCTGCATCTGCATGAAATATTTTGTTTTGCAAAAGGAAATGTGATCAGAAATGATTATATTTACATTTAATAAAAACTCCTCAAAATCATCCTTTTTTTTGTAAAAAAATACATGATACATTTAATAAGAAATTTTTTTTTCAAAAATGAACTATAAATTGATTTGAAAAATTAAATTCTGAAAAGACATTTGACCAATTTCATTTATAAATTTATTTAAATTTTTATAACTACATTATAATATATTTGACAAGTTTTTTCTAATTCATGTACTTTCACTTCCATTTGTAAGTGAAACAATTCCTTAATTATTTTAAATTATTACATGCTATTTTAGTTAATATCAGAAATTTAATTTTCTATCTTGTCCATTTAAAGCTATTTAATGGGCCAATAATCTTCGTTAATAAAATCCTCATTAAAAGGCATTTCACGGTTTGTAAGTTGTCTCTAATATGCAATCCAATGAAGTATAAATTAAGCTTGTCGTTGATGTAGCTCTAAAATGATTTTAAAGTGTTTATTTTATGTTGAGAATCTGTCTAATGCGATCTTATTAACTAGATTCGGAGACATTAGTTATTATTCAGCAAAGCAAATAGTATTTTGAGATTAATATGTCTAGCTGACTAGTTCAGTATTAAACAAGTATGATTCTGCAATTGCGGGTATGGAGGAAATGTTAATTTGACTGTAATTAATTGACTTTTGTGTACTGTTTCAGTTTTATGGCCACTTAGCAGAATGTTTAATATTAATAGAGATGTTTACGTCATTTATAATATTAATGGATTTTCACCATGTAGTTTCATAAAATTAGTTTGATATTTTGCCGTACGTGGCTGTTTTTGAACCATATTTTCTGATTATGCTTCAGTTCCATTGTGTTTTGCACAACATGTTTGACAATCCATTACTACAAAGACATCTGACCGATCCTAAATTATTAAAGAAATTCTGCTACAGAAATTTTAAAAAATCATTATTTTTCCATAAACGTCAATGTCGAGAACAGGTGTTTGCACGATTTGTTTTTAGAAACTTTTACTTCTTTGAACAAATCACATTTAGTTAGTAAAAAGATCAGTAAGTATGCTTAAAGGTTCCGATGGGGATAATATCATTCTCTTGAAATTAAGTGCAAAAGATAAAAACATCGCATAAACTTTCTTTAATATCTGCAAAATGTTGATATACTGATAATTTTGCGAGGTCTGTCTTGAAAATATATACATTCAAGCATATTTTATCCTTTGTGTAAAGCCAACGAAGGCTTTTAATGTTATTTAAATAATGTAAAAATAAATATAAGTAATGCATTTATAAATAAATGTGTATTTATAAATTGTAAATATAAATCATACCCTTGCATAACTCAGATGAGTCCCTTAGACAAGCAAATGAATTGGAGAGACTGATGAAGGAGCGAAGATCCTGTGTCAGAAATTGTTGTTGTGTCCTAATCCCTCCTGGTCTAGAGGAGATAAACCAGGTCGAAGAGCCCATAAATCCTCAAGAGTTCCATTAATAGGCGAGAATCGGTAAGAAAATCCTCCCTAGATAAATTCAAACATGTAAGGATGCGGCCAGGGGTGACCTGCTCAGTATTACAATTTTTACAAGTGGCAAAAGATTTGTTCTGCCGCTCAAATTTTAGGCACCAAAAGTGGCCACTGGCAAACGTAGAAATTGCAGTCTGCTCAGCTCTATCATCTTCGAAGATAGGACCTCTACCAGGGCATACACCAAAGTACTAGTCATGGACCGGGGGAGTTTTCCAAGTACTATGGATAACATAGACATAGTCATGGACAAGGTACATCAACGAGGCACCAGAGACCAGGGCTCCGTATCCTCGGTATGGATAAATTTTGTGGCTATATTTCCGTTTTCAGGATTAAAAGAAAAGTGTTGACTTGACAGTTAAACAACAACAACAATAATAATAATAATATTAATAATAATGATAATAATAATAATAATAATAATAATAATAATAATAACAATAATAATAATATTAATTAATAAAAATAAAAATAATAATAATAATAATAATAATAGTAATAGACAAATAAGTAAATAAATATAAATTGGACAACTATTTAATATGACAGATTTAAAAAAAAGAGGGTGACAGACGATTAAGCAAAAAACAGTAAGATAGTCTTGAAGTCGATCCATCAAAAAATGACAGGACAGAACCAGAAACGCGGACAATTTTAATTAGCGCCCTTTGCACGTACGCTCTTGGCGTACTTGGAGCGTACGGTATTGCGCGCGGGAAAACTTGCAGTACGCTCAAAAGCAGCTTTCCCTTCCTCTCCGACACCTTCACACATGCACTCAATCGCGCGGGATCGTAGTTTTATGCGGGAAAGAGCGTACGTGTAAAGGGCGCTATTTATAATTTAGAAGAGGTTGGTGGGAAAGTTACGAAAGGGGCAGGAGACCAGGGTGAATAATCAGAGTGGCCTTAGGACGCCTATAGGACGCCATTCCCTTGGGTCTTAGTCGGGGAGGTTAGCTATTTCTTCGTTGTCTATTGAATATAATCTATTGTAGAAGTTAGATTCGAGATCTTTAATGTGTTGCCGAATGGGTTCGATTCTCAGATCCCTGTGAATAAGTACGTTTCTAAGGTACTAGGGCGCCTTCCTAATACCGCGGACTGTTTTAATTTGAATTGGATGCCATCGCTGGATATGGGTGTCAGCCGTTGAGCCCCAAACAGGCACGGCATACAACAGGACGGGACTCAGTACAGTTTTATACAAGAGTAGTTTATTATCTAAACCCATTAGATTCTGGTTCAGGAGGTGGGCGATATCCTTACGGGCTCTAAAACATTTTCTAATGTTATGTTCTATATTATTCTTCCACGTCAGTCGACTATCGAGGTAAATTCCTAGGTATTTGCTCTCTCTCTCTCTCAAAGTGAACTAGGTGATCGCATACTGTGACCGGAGGAGGTGGAATTCTGTTGGTACTATGGATAAAATATTTCCTTAGGGAATAAATTTCCAGATAAGTAAGAGCCGAAGTAGTTAGTGAAGGTATATCGGTACCTTCCTTTGCTAATAGGACAGAAGTGAAGAGCGTAAGCTCAGAAATGCAAAATAAATAAATAAATAAGTAAATAATAAATTAATAAAAACATGACGTTCGGATTGCCACGTTAATTAAAGGCGCATTATTTTACGAAAAAAAGTTTAACTATGCTATTTATTCGAAACCTAGCATGCATAAATCTTCAAGAAATCTAAGAGAACATATCAATTTCTTAAGCTCGATAACAACATCGTTATAGATAAGGAAATATGCTATTGAGAGGTAAAAACAGGAAATCGATCTGACACGTAATTTACAGAGTTAATATTAACTCTATAAAAATTCCCTTTCTGGAGAAGAATTCTTTTATAATATTCATAAGTAATGAGAACGGGCGGGAATGTGGGCGGAGATAGAACTGGGTGCCTCACCTATCTGAAATTTAGGTTCTTCATTTGCTATTAAAATTAATAAACAAAAACTTCTATTTTACATTTACAACAGAAATTGTGGGAATCCATAAGGGTTTTTATTGCAAGGCGCCTGATTATAGGGTAACGTTTTACTATTATGGACTTTAAAATTTGAACTATTTTAAAGTAATAAATAATTTTATAAGAATAGAGAATATTTATAAAGAGAAATATTCTCTGTAAAATAAAACTCATAAGACTCTCGGCATCGTCTTTATATATAAGCTTGAACTGAGTTATGAACGTACTGTACTCATATGATGACTATGTAGTTGTTTTGCGATCTTATATTTAATGGATAAAAAATAATTAAATGTATATAATGAAAGTTTTATATCTTCATATTCGATGCAATTATTTCTATTTCTTCCAGTTATATTAAACACAGATAATGGTTTTAAACAAATATTTCTGAAATTGGCTAGTTCAATTGAAATAATTCTGAAACACCCAGTTAAAATTTTTTATTTGCCTTTACATCCGTTCGACAACAGCATTAAGCGTAATGCAGTCAGAGTAGAAACCTACAAATTCAATGGGGGTGTTAAGCAATGCTATAATTTCTTGAATTTCCATCACAGCAGCGACACTAGCCAATTGGACACTCGTTGTCTTAAGTGTGCAGGAAATCATAACACCAAATCCTGCGAAAAGCCAATTACTGAAAAGGCAACTTGCGCTAACTGCGGTGGAGACCACCCTGCAAATTATAGAGGTTGCATTAACCACCCTAATTCCATCAAAAAACGACGCCAGCAAATCAAAACTATAATACTGGGAATATACATTCGCGAAACAGAGAGCGAAGTGTAGGGGAAAGCAGTGATTTATTGGTCCCCTCGCTGGGGGGAGGGGGTTTATGGGCGTCCCTCGTCCCTTTGATGATTCGTCCTCATACCGCTCCGGAAAGCGGTTTTAAGACGAATGATCAAAGCGACAAAAAAACTTCCCCCATGTTGGGGGGGGGGACTAATCGACCCCAAAATGTGTCAAGAAGGGACGGGGGAGCTTATTCGCAGCTTATTCGCGTATGTGTAACGGTGACATTAGAGAAGTATGAAAGACTGAAATCGATAATAATAGAATCATTGTTCAAACCTCGAGAGGGAACAAGTTCGCGGCAAAAGAAAATGCTTCCAAAAAAATCTCATACAGGCCTTTTCAAGGTTAAGCAAAAATAAAGTAACTCGCCCCTCCACCTTCCGTAATTGCAGCCGGGTCTAACAATACCACTATACTTCCCAACCCAACACCAGCTCCCAACTCTTTTGAGGAGCTGGACAGGTATCACTCTAAACTCAAAGAAATAGAACAAATCCTCACTAACATTGATCAACTCTTCGTCAAGCTTAAATCTTCTGAATCAGGTGCGTTGCTAGGCCCCATTCTCGGAAAACTCAATTTCCCAGCCGTGGCTGGGTCTGCTGGTTCGCCCTTTCACTTTAATTTATAGTTCTGCAGTCCGGGTACTGAGTTGGAATGCCAACGGGTTCCATGGTAAAATCGACGAACTTAGAGACTTTGTTATTGATAATCCTGTAGATTTGATTCTTGTACAGGAAGTTAAAACTTTTAATGTACGGTATCTTAAAATTCAAAACTACAATTTAATCCATACACCTCGAGTTGACAGCAATAATAGTAACTCCTCTTATGGGGGTACAGCCATCTTTGTTAAAAGAAATATTAAATATGATCACATCCCCAGCCTCAATCTCAACATTTTAGAAAATACTATAATTAAAATCTACCTCACCTCCTCTAATCCAATTTACATAGTCAGTATTTACCTTAGAGCAGCGTTCCCTCATTCTGATGATGCCCACCATCCTCGATGGAACTGTTCCAATAATTATAACTATACCTGTCGTTACGGCAGAGAGATTAATAATTTTTGTATTGATAACGCTATTGATATTGCTTTTCCTTCTTCTGCTACCCGTTTTGGCCTTTCTGGCTCCCAATCAGTTATTGATTTCACCCTCTTAAATAATATTAACTTTCCCCACGATATTAATTCTGTTGACGACTTATCATCCGACCATAACGTCATTATTCTAAATTTGCACACCAGTATCCCCCTGCTTTCCATTTTCACCCCTCATTTTATTAATTAGAATAATTACACTAGTAATATATTTAATTCTCCCCCACCCTTTGAGCACATTAATAGTAAAATTGACATTGATAATGCTGTTACTTCCGTCTCTGATATCATCAATAGTGCCCTCAGCTCTGCTAAGACTCACCCCACCTGATAATTACAATAAGCTCCCCCTTCATATCAAGCACTTAATTAAAAATAGGAATAATGTTAGGAAATTTTGGCAGCGTACAGGCGATCCGTCTGTACGTAGCGAGTTCTATAGACTAAATGCTAAAATAAAACTTGAAATTAGAAAACACAAAAATAAAAAATGGACTGATTTTATCGAGTCATTCGCACCAACTGACAATAGCCTCTTTCACTTATCTTAAACGGGACAAAACACCTTTCCCCCCCTCCCTCCCCGCAACATACCATCTGGCATTCTCACGAGTGACTCCAACAAAATTGAGATCTTGGCAGACAATTACGAAAATCAGTTCTCTCCCCACCCCGACGTTTTCTGTCCCGATACAATTGTTGAAGTTAACGATATTCTTGGAAAATTTTTCAGTAATAGACTCTCTATCATCAATAATGACCCTCTCGAACCTACCACCCCAGCAGAAATCTAGAACGCTGTTACCTCGCTCCCCAATAAAAAAGCTCCCGGCCTTAACAAGATATCTAACTCAGCTATCAAAAACTTACCTCTAAATTATATTTACTACCTCTCTGAACTAACTAATAAAATCTTTGAACATAAATACTTTCCCATTGCTTGCAAATCGCTGTTGTCATCCCTATTAAAAAACCTGGTGAGGATCAGTCTCTGCCAATAAACTATAGACCAATCAGTCTGCTCTCCTCTCTTAGCAAGGTAGTGGAACACATACTGTGTCACTGAATCAAAAAGTTCCTGGACGAAAATAATGTTATTATTAATGCGTAGTTTGTCTTCCGAGCCCACCACTCAACAACACACCAGTTGCTTCGAGTCATGGAATTCAACCATGATGATTTCTAGAATCGGATGCATTATGGAAAAATGTTACTCGATCTGGAGAAGGCTTTTGACCAAGTCTGGCATAATGCTCTCATTTTCAAACTTATTAAGCTTAAAATGCCAGCCTCAATTATCCACTTAATACATTCCTACCATCTCAGCAGACCCTTTAAAGCCCGCCATGCACTATCATATTCTAGTCTGCGCGAAATCAATGCAGGAGTCCCACAGGGCTCTAAGTTAGCATCTATCCTTTTTAATGGTTTTATTAATGACATTCCTCACTCTCAATTCACTACACTAGCTGTATTTACGGATGACACGGCAATACTAGCTAAGCATCACAATGTTAAATACATGCACAAGTTCCTACAGAGACATATTGGAATTCCTTAACGATGGTTCGAACGGTGGAGGCTCAAGTTAAGTCCTTCAAAAACTAAAGCTATTTTTTTCAGTTACAATAGAATGCCACCTCCTCCGGTCACAGTATGCGATCACCTAGTTCAATTTGAGAGAGAGGACAAATACCTAGGAATTTACCTCGATAGTTGACTGACGTGGAAGAAAAATATAGAACATAACATTAGAAATTATTTTAAAGCCCGTAAAGATATCGCCCAACTCCTGTACCAGAATCAAATGGGTTTAGATAACAAACTACTCTTGTATAAAACCGTACTGCGTCCCATCCTGTTGTACGCCGTGCCTGTTTGGTGCTCAGCGGCTGACACCCATATCCAGCGATTGCAGACAATTCAAAATAAAATAGTCCGCGGTATTAGGAAGGCGCCCTAGTACCTTAAAAACGTACTTATTCACAGAAATATGAGAATAAAACCCATTCGGCAACACATTAAAGATCTCGCATCTAACTTCTACGATAGATTATATTCAATAGACAACGAAGAAATAGCTAACCTCCCCGACTACGACCCAAGGGAATGCTATAGCCGTCCTAAGGCCACTTTGATTATTCACCCTGGTCTCCTTCCCCTTTCTTAAGATTCCCTCCAACCTCTTCTAAATTCTAAATTACATTTGCCGTCGCTTCTGGTTCTGACCTGTGTTTTTTTGATGGATCGACCTCAAGACTATCCTTACTGATTTTTGCTTAATCGTCTGCTACCGTAATATATATATATATATATATATATATATATATATATATATATATATATATATATATATATATATATATATATATATATATATATATTTTAACCTGCCACATTAAATAGTTGTCAATTTATATTTATTTACTTATTTTTTTTGCTATTATTAGTATTATTTATATTTGTTTATTTATTTATTTATTTTATTTTAATTATTATTATTATTATTATTATTATTATTATTATTTATTTTAATTTTTTTTTTACTTTCAAGTCAACACTTTTCTTTTAATCCTGAGAACGGAAATATAGCCACAAAAAATTATCCATACCGAGGATATGGAGTCCTGCTCTCTGGTACCTCATTAATGTACCATGTCTATGTCTATTTCTATTAAGCGTAATGCATTTTAAATGTATTTCCTGATATATGAAGTGCATATTAATGGTAAGAGTTATACATTTTATTTTTAATTCTTTAAATTACTCCATACATCTAACACTGGAAAAGGAATTACCATGATTTAAATACTTTTAACAGAAATGAAGATTAACCATAGAAATTTAAGCGAGGAATGACAATAAATAGCTTCTGAATGTCACAAAGTTCTAAAACAAAATTCCTAACTCTGCAGTTTTAAAAGAAACTCATTCAAATTTGCTTATTTCTTTCGGATATAAACGATTTTACGATCTTGAAAAGTTTCATTTCCTCTCTTTTAGTAGCTAGACATTGTTCATTGTTTCAAGATGTTCTTATAAGGAATTAATTTGTTCTATTTCCTCGCGTGTGGATTCGACTTTCACAGTGATCTCAACTTGCTTCTCAAAACTGACAGCATCTGGAAGAGAAAAATATCATCCCGACATATGTCACCGGATGTAATTATGTATACGATCTGGCGTGTTCCTTGTGTGGCATATTGATTGCTTTTGCACTGAAATGTCAGACAGATTGAGATAAGTAGTCTCACTTGACTTTTGTAGCTGAAGGTTGAGTACTTGCAGCTGTCAAAATTGATGAACTCAGTGACTGATTTGTTGGCGTCTCATGACTTTTCGATATTAGTTAAAAAAAGCATGGCTGAAAGAAATAATTTTGTAATACAGTAGCAGGTGAAAAGTATCGAGGCATTATATTGGCTGATATCGCTTGAATATTAAATTTTGTTTTAAGCTATAAATGAGAGATTGGTGAAATTTCCACAGTTTCGATTCATAGATGCACTTTAACTCTAATCTATACCATAAGCCACTTTTTCATTACGCTTTGGGCATTTACTTTCGATGAGGTATTTGATTTTTCAGTTTTCTTTAAAGCAAATTTTCTGAAAAATAGTCCCATAATGGTGAATGGTGAAACTTGGGTTTGAATCATAATCCAGAGAAGAAGGAAATAAAAATATAAAGACACAAAGCAAACAAATCAACAGCTATTCAAATAGGCTTTGTTGATAGGGAAGATTTTTATATACAGTACAAAGATTAACTATTTTTTTTCGACTCCCTGAAGGTGCACGGAATTATGAACTAACTAAGATTTAACTATGTCTAGACTAAGAAGATAGGAGACGCAATGACAAACAATATGCCTTATTATAATATTTGTTTTTAATGCAAGTCACATAAAAAATTGTCTAATGGGAAATTTATGTTTTACGCAATTAAACAAGGTCTAAAGGTTTTCCTCTCTTCATGATTCTCGGATTTAATATTTTCTATATCTTTCTTCATTTAAATGAACGTAAAATGCCTGCAATTTCAGTGGAAATTTAAAGGAAAACTGTTTCGTCATAAGATTTTAGTGATTATTTTCTTGAATTGCATTGACTTTGGTTCTGATGCGACATATGAGTTTTTTAAAGTAACTTCAAATGCTGCCCTATGATTGGTTCTCGCTTGTTAAAAGGTGGTTCCTAGGAATGAAGCTAAATTTTTTCTTTCTTTCTTTCTTGAGAATTAATACTTTTTATAAAATATTTGAAGTTTTTAATTTCGAAAATTTCGTCTTGGCATCATACCCTCTTTTGATAGGCAGTTGAGGGACAATTTTTTACCCGGATACAATAATATGCCAAAATTTGCCAACCCTTGACTCGAACTGCTTGAAAAGCAATCTCGTTATCAATGATTAAAGGGAATTTTATCTATTTTGCTTGTATTGAGTTTCATCCTAAGTTTTCATATATTTAGATATCAAAATGACTCTGCTCGGTTAAACCGAAGAATAAGTAGTTTGTAACTTTGTGGGCGTTACCATTTAAGTTGATAATTAGTGCAGCGTGTGACAAATTTGAGATGTACGCTCAAAAGCAAGTAAAAAGAGTAGTAGTTTTAATTGAATGACTTAGAATTATCTCTTTCAAATCTAAGCAAAAAATAGTGCCAAATAAGTTGACCTCAATTATTTAAAATTGTTAATTTTGAGCTAAAACAGTAACAGTTTGAGACAAAATTAGTACAACAGAAGGTTCGTAAACTGATAAATTTTATAAAAGGAGGGGAGATAAATTTTGATATACATTCTATTGTGCAACAATCATTCCAAGAAATTTTAAAAAAGGAAAAAGACTTTTTTTAAAAGAAAAGCTTGATAATTTCAAATCTTGATAAATAAAAAAAAAGGGAAAGAGGTAAATTTTGGTACAAATCCTGTTATGCTACAATCATCCCAGTAGTATAAAAGAGTACAGCTATTACGCTGCTTTTCATCGACAGTAATTTTGATGATAATGAAATACACGTAAGTAAATTTAGTCATTAAGTATCATACGTTCATTTATGATGATAATAGAATATTTTATTTATCTAGAGATACTTTTGAAGATAGGTAATCTAGCAAAATATCTTGAAAGAATATCGTGGTCGTAACGTTTTAAACTGTAAAGGAGAGATCTATTTTACGACCGTATTTTTTTACCCTGTTAAAACCGTTAAAACGACATGTTCACAACCTCGTAAACTTTACTATTGAATTATTCGAAGCTATACAAATTGTTGTGAGTAAACTCCATTACATAATTTTTAATCTGCAAATATAAGTGAAATTTTTATACATACATTTCAATTGACACGGACTATGACCGTCTCGGAACGTCGCCTTATGAGTTTAACATTTCGCGTTTGGTCTAGCATACAACAATCAAGGTCGTACTTTCTTGGACAATGACAGATCTATTTAAAGTAGCTGTAAAATTCTCAGATCACATTTCAAAAGTCGGAAAAGGCGTCCATAAAATGCCGAGAATCAATCTCATACCGCACAAATAAATTGGCCATTCTGGAAGTCTTTCTAAACAACAGCAAAAAAAAAAACTGTAAAAGGGGAGAAAATTGCCATACCGAGAAACACACTCTCACACACAAAATAAAGTAAAAATTACCGAAAACAAGTAATATAAAAAAAAAATTAAGTCAATTCCTACTTAGGTCAACAAAGAAAAATTTGAGAGTGAACTAATAGTAGGAATTGAAAAAAAGGATTGCCTGCCAGAACCTTGCCTACTGTGCGAGATTAGGAGGGGGGGAATGAGAGAGGAAAAGTTCGTCAGGTTGGGGATTCGATCCCGCAACCTACAGGACGGGAGGAGCCCGGGCTACCGCAGTACTACCGTTTACACAGTAAGAAGAGGGAAAATTACTATTCAAGAGCAAGAGACGCTCTAGGTCTAAAACTAAAATTGATTAATTAAATTTAATTAATGAATTAATATTTGAAAAAAACTCTATTAACATCAAGTGTCATCCACTACAAGTTTAAAAAATGTATTTGAACTTGAGTGGATGAATAAAAAGTATTTTATTAACGATTGAAAATTTGAACAAGATATATATATATATATATATATATATATATATATATATATATATATATATATATATATATATATATATATATATATATATAGGGAGAGTGTGAACTAATAGTAGGAATTGAAAAACATCAAAGGAAGGAGAAAAACAACTGACAACACAAATTAAATAATTGAAAAGTAAATTCATTATACCATCCAAGAAGAAGAAATAGGTAGAATAAATCCGCTGTCGGATTTTTTGATATTTTATTTTGACCAGAAATTAAAATCTTCACGAGCTAATGTCTGAGAAGGCATAAGTTTCAACTTATTGTTCTTTCGTGTATTTGGTGTTCATTTGGTGCATTAACTTCTTTTGTGAAGCTACTAAAATTTTCTCATATCTAAAGATGTGTGCAATTTTCTATATAAATGAATGTTCAGAACTATGTGTATTTTATTGTGTTTTGCAAAGCAACACATAGAAAGATGATTAAAGCTGCTAGTACACATCTAAGAATTTGCATTGAAATAAAAGGAATCTCTTTTTTAATAAACTATATGCTAAAAGGGATACACATAAGCGTTCTCATTTCTGTCAAAATAGAATTTTCTTGTTTTTCTGATATAATGTGAAGGTAACATTGATTTTCAAACCAAATCTTTATACACTGCTGGCCACTGTAAATGCAACACCCTGAAGGAAACATGCAAATAACATGAAATTTACAACATGCATTAGCGGAGGTGAGATATGCAAATCATTAGAATTTCAGCGCAGACGCACATCACGCGCGCCTTTGGCGCCACTTCAAAGCGCTATTTAAGGCTTGGAGATTTCGACGATTTCAAGTTCGGCAATTGTGTTTTTCTTGTGGTTTTTTCAAAAAAACGATCAATTATGCCTCGTCGAAAATAGCGATCATCTTTTGATCAAGTATCCGAGTTCGACAGAGGAAGGATAGTGGCCTACCGAGATTGTGAATTATCTTTCAGGGAAATCGGTAGTCATGTTGGACGAAACCAAACAACTGTAATGCGGATATGTGATCGTTGGATGCAGGAGGGTACGACGGACCGGCGTGTTCGATCGCATCCACCTCAGCGCACCACTTCACGTGATGACAGGCAAATTGTTCGCATGGCAGTGACGGATCGCTCAGTCACATCACGAACCATAGCACAGCACATGCAGTCTGTAACGCATCATCCGGTGTCTGCGCGTACCATTCGACGCCGTTTACAGCAGAGTGGTGTGTCCGCAAGACGTCCATTGCTTTGTCTACGCTTGACGCAGAACCACAGACGTCTCCACCGCCAATGGTGCGATGACAGAAGGATGTGGACGGCAGAATGGAATGAAATTGTCTTTACTGACGAGTCACGCTTCTGTCTGCAACACCACGATGGTCGCATTCGAGTCTGGAGACACCGTGAATAGAGGATGCTGAACAGCTGCGTTATGCACCGCCACACTGGTCCTGCACCGGGTATTATGGTATGGGGCGGTATTGGATATCACTCTCGCACACCTCTAGTACGCATTGCCGGTACTTTAAACAGCCAGCGCTACATCTCCGAGGTGTTGGAGCCAGTTGTCCTTCCTTACCTTCAGGGCTTGCCCACAGCCATATTTCAACAGGATAATGCGCGACCACACGTGGCACGCATTGTCCAACGGTTCTTCGTCAATCGCCAGATTGAATTGCTTCCCTGCCTGCCTCGCTCTCTGGATCTTTCGTCGATAGAAAACATGTGGTCCATGGTTGATCTACGATTGACCCAGATTCCATCCCCAGCTGCCACAGCAGATCAACTTTGGCAACGTGTGGAAGCTGCTTGGTCTGCTGTACCCCAAGAACTCATCCAAAGTCTCTTTGAATCAATGCCGAGGCGTGTGGCAGCGGTGATCTCCAACAATGGCGGCTACTCTGGCTACTGATTTTGGCAGGAACCACACTTCACAGAAGTCTATAAATTTAATCATTTGATTCTTGGTCAACATGTTATCTTCAAAATAAATTTTGTTGTGATATCTCTTGTCTTTCTTGGTGTTGCAATTTGGGTGGCCAGCAGTGTATATCCATTCAATTTTTATATATGCATGCACATGATTAGATTTTATTAAAAAATTTATGCTTTTGGAAATATAAAATTTATCCCCGATTTTTTCTTTTTTTTATTAATTAAGACCCACAGTGCTAAATATAATAGTAATGCTTACGATTCGTATAAAAGAGTAGAAGTAAAAACTCACAATTTTTTTATTTTTTTTCATTCCAATATTTTGGCAGAGCTGCTATTTTTTGAAGAGATTTAAAACTTTATTTTCATGTTTTGGATAACTAACAAGAGTATATAAAAGGTTAACAATGCTGACTGCAGGTAAAACAGATATCGGAATCGAAAAAGAGAAAATCAATTTGGATACAATTGATTTCGTTTTGAAGTATTTGATTTGGCTAACGGATAAGAGATAACAATCTTGAAATTGCTGAAATAGCGAACTGATATTGTAAAATAGGAATTTATATTTTTCCCTGGTAATATTTTATTGCGTTTGATATTTTTACGTATCAAATTTAATAAATCAACTTTTGACAGGCATTTTTCTTGTGGACGTTAACTTCACATAATGTTAAAAATGATATATCATGTTTGAAAAATATCGAATTCAACTACTTTTTTTAACTAAGAAATAATGATACATGAATTCGTGCATACAGAAATATAAATATAGATAAATAAGTAAATACCCCTCGTGGCAGCATATGTTTTTGGATTCTTTCAACGTAGTTTTTAAATTGCTAATTATTTAAAAAAAGACGGATTTCTTAGTTATTAATAATTAATTCGTTAAATTATTTGTTACACTGGTAGGTTATTCCGTAACGAAATTTTACCATGTACAATGACTCCCGTGAACAATGTATATCCCGTATCACTTACTTGCAAAATATATTAGACAGCAAATATAAATATTGACAGAGGACACTTTTTTGCCTCCTGATACCAGAACCATAAATTTAATAACCCTAAGTTATTTACCATAATTTTCCTCCATTATTAATTTTACGATTATCAGCTTCGAGCAGTCTTGATTCATCTCATCAGATCTGAACTACCTATGGAAAATATTTTTTCATTTCTAGTATCCATCTGCGAAAGGTGAGAATTTTCAATGGGAACGCATGAAATGATAATCAAAAATCTATTGGATAGGATGGGATTTTATAGTAAATTCATAACAAATGCTTTATCAGCACGAATTTATGAATAAGGAATGTTGTTATCGATGAAATTGTATAACTGGTGATATGCATCCGATTAATCCAGGAAAATCATTTGATGCTTTGGATTTAAATTACTAACAAGTAATTATTAGTAACAATTTTTTAATCGTTAAATATGAAAATAATACTAGTTATAATAAAAATTAATATTTGCTATGCGCGTAAAAAAATATGCTTTACCCATCGGGATGTAGGTTAAGAATATACGAATTTGCACCTGTGATCTTTTAAAATATTTACTTACAGTAAAAGATTTAAAATATATTTCACTTATATATTTATCATTACTTAGTACTCTTCTAGAGAGAACTGATCAAGATGACAGAGCCTGACCATAGGACCATAGGAACGAGTAACTAACTGCGTTTCCTAGGCCAACGCCTTCTAACACAGATATTTCTGGAGATTGTTAACGGAGAGCGCAGAAATGAGAAATGAATGTTCAAAATTAACATCTTCTGTACCGAAAAATGCAACACAAAAGTGAAGCAGAGAGTCTTTTGGTCAGAACATTGGAGGGTGAAAAGAAGAGTTCTCATTGGATGCCTCAAGGATCTTCGTGTTGATTCGCTGATGGGGGTGGAGTCAATGGCTGCCTGTAAGCTGGTTTTCAATTGCCAAGTTGAGAGAGGAGGAAGAAATACAGATCCTGTTTTGCATATTTTCCTTTTATATCCTACTGTTGATTTACCTAAATAGCGATCACTAGCGTTATCCTGAAAAAAAAAATCTTATAGGTGAATCAAACTTCATCAGCCATAGTAATATGGCCGATGTGAAATACATAATACCTCATATGAAAAATTCGTAAAATCTCATATGTGAAATGCGTAATCCCTCAAATAGACTATTTGTTTGCTATCGACTGGTGTAGTTTCCACGCGATTACCTGGTTTTAGCACCCGGCTCATGGCAGTTCTTTTCTGCATTCGTATAACTCTTAATTAGTAATATTTGGTGGATTTTATGACCTTTTCCTTAGTTTTCGGAAATTTTATGCAATATATTTTGAACATGGAGAAATCCAAATGGTAAGTTTATACGTAATATAATAACGGTTATCACGAAACTGCAGAACATTTTTCTCGTAATTTCAAGAGCAGCACTCTGATTGGCTTAGGCTTGTTGGGGGTGGTACATAGTTCCCCGCCTACGCAGTCAGCCAAAACTGCGTTAGAGGGCGTGACCAGGAAACGCAGATAATCTTCACTTCTGATGGTCATGGTGTTTTCCTCAAATTTTTCAATTTTGAACTTTCTTTGCGACATACTATCTTATAGCAGTTGAAGGGAAATTTCTGCTCCTGCGTTCTCCATTAAAAACCGAAACAGCAATTGCACAGATTTTAACTTAACAAAGAGGACCTCAACATAAAATGTATATTGCTCTTAATGACAATAATAATCAGATCAATGGAATAATGCAGTGGGATATGCAATATATCTAATTAAATATGTTTAAATGACTGTGTTTTTAACTGACAGTTTTGAACTTTTTTTAAAAACTGGCAAAGCTAAATACTTAGCAATATACTGAGCATCCTAGTAGACACTAAATAGTCTAGTGATAGATGATACGAAATTAAAATGAGAATTTGAAAGTTCAAAAGTTAAATACTTTCAGAAAAATTATTGATCAAGGAGCATAAAACAAAAATATAGCTTTACTCGCGTAAAACCGCCCTTTAACTAGCCTAAGCCAATCAGAGAACGGTACACGACGCTCCTTATCAAACTCCAATATCACATCAAATATGAAATATATTCATGACGTGCTATATCAAAAAAAGTTTGACGTTTGGTAAAAGAAATTTTTAAAACAACTGATGAACATGGTAAAATCATCAGTCAATTGATTTTTCAATTTAACATAAAAAATTATATCGGAAAGGTAAAAATAAATAACATAAACAAATGAAGGAGAAAATTTAGCAACAATTTTCTTGTATATAGATCGAGTATGCTAGACCTCATGATATGTCTTTAAAATATGAACGAAAATGGCTCTCTTCACGCAACCCTTTAAATAATTGTAATGTATGAATTCAACTCAAATTAACTGTTAGAAAGTTCCAACCTAGGACTTCTCTTAATAAGGTGAAAAATATTATTTGAAATCCAGAATTCATCAAACCACCGGACCACAACAAATTCATAGCCTTAGAAAGGCAGGAAAGAAGTCAAAGAGAAGGATAATTAGCCGGATTAAAAAGGTTAAGCTCCGCCTTCAGACGGATGAAAACAAGGCTAGGGGAATCAAATATTAGTTTATTAAAATAACTACGAGCAAAATTTTTCTTTCTAAGTTTTTCTTCTATCTAAAGACGGTATTATGTCGAAACGAGAAGTAAGAAATTCAAAACTTAAAAATTTTGACAAAAAAAAACCTTGGATAATTCAAAAGAGAGATGCCAATAATGATTTCACTTTAAGGAACAGCCCACTAATCAGCCTAAGCCAATTAGAAAGCACTACGGATTTTTTACAAGCAAGCAAGTTCCTTGTAAAATATCCGTATAATTTTAAAGCAACATATTTAGGAATACACCCTCCAATTATCGTCAGCCAATCAGAGATAAGGTTTTGAAGCTACTTCAGGGGGAAAAAAAATTCGTATTCTAGATCTCAATAAGAGAATAGCTTTTCAATTACACAATACGGCTTTCGAAACAATTTGCGTAGATATTGCAAATATAAATGGAAAAGCCGTAAAAGATCTCTAAAATTTCAAATTCAAAGCAGAACGAATAAAACAATGAGTCGGAATCAGTGTAGGAAGGATCTGCTTGGAAAGAACGAAAATCGTGCTAATTTGGCCAATAAATCTCAGAAGGCTCTTGTGCAGTGGTGTTATACTGCTTTTCTTGTTTCGCGACATTATTCGGTTGTCCGAAAAAGGCTGATCGTGTAACTTGACCAAACTCTTTCGTAGGAAAAAATTATTTGGGGTCGAAGAGAATTGTTCAGATAACCGAAAAAAATTTCCACTATCTGAGGAACCACACAAATAATCTTTTTAAGCCAACCAGAAAACAGCTCTTCGAAATGCTCTTTTTGAACAACCCAGAATCAATTTGTGCCATGAAATAATAATCACATTAGTGTGTAATTATACAATTTTGCAATATACAGGGCCTCCTGACGTTTTGTACGAAATGGTTCGCCCAGAAGTTTCTTCGTAATTACCGTAGATTTGAATACGAGCACCATTCCTTTTTCGCATTTGTTACGAAGTTGGATTGAGGTATTCGATCGAGTCTGAAGGAAATTTTTTTCGATATTGTAATACAATTTATTAATTTCAAACACTGAGCTATTTTGTGCAAAGTCAATATTGTGATGACAAGTCAATATATATGTTACGACTTACATGCGATTATAACAATTACAGTAATTTCAAGTTCTGAACTCTTATTTTCAAAATGAGTCCTTTGGGAAATCCCGTTACATGCGCGATTAGCACTTAGGAAAGTAGAAATATGTGTTGGAATATCCTGGGATTCTTGACTTATTAGCCGGTTTGCTTGCCATAGGATATATGCACACGATTGTTCTGGGTTCGATTACCATTGATTGCATTCCAAACTGTTAGCTTGTGATTGTGCTAACTTTCCGGATTCGAAGTTTATTTTATTATTGAACAAATATTTTAAATATATTTTTTGTTGGACATTGGGTTATTTCGAGCATAGCGATTTCAGAATTTATCACGGATTTGAAGCAATGTTCTGGTTTTTATGTAACGACTAGAGCTGCTCTCTGATTGGCTTGGGCTGGTTGGGGGCGGTTCCCTTGGAGTAAAGCTAATTTTTTTTTCTATTTCAACTATTTGTTTTGCCAAAATTTTGAATTTTTTAATCGGAAAATCTCATTTGGATCCCACGGTATCTGTTGACAGGAGATAAAATTTCATGACTTTCATCTTTAGAATATATAGACATTGCTTTTCACAAAAATTAATTTTGAAAGTCGAATTTTCTATTTCGACTACCTTTCTTCTTTCAATAGGAGGTAAAAGAACGGTTTTGATACCATGCTCTTAATGAATCTTAATTTTTCTCCCTACTCTTGCTGTTTAATATAATTTTTGCAGGAACGTGGCAGAAAACAATAGTTCGGAAAGAAATTGCCTAGAAGTACCGAATGTAAGTAAAAATGCAACGAGCCACAGCAAAGTAGCAAAAATTCCCAAAATTCGAATTCGTCATTGGTTGGAAGTTAGGTGGTCTATTAAATGAAGTTCCGCCCCTCGGATCTAGATATTATGAATACTTAGGTTAAAAAATAACTGCATGTCTAACATACTGCTAAAAAGAAACATCAAATCAAGAAACAAGTTATTGTGAAGATTTATTGAACAAAATAGGTGAAATTAGTCCATAAATTACCGAAATGAATGCTTTATGAAGTTTTCGAATACATGTTTGATGGTTTTCCTAGCACACTTTCTTATAAAGCATGGTATCACAGATTCAAAATTACCATCTATTAAACTTGTCTTGGCATGGTCTGAATAAGTATTGATATTGAAACTTCATTCGTTATTTCGTTCTGTTGTGAGAGTAAATATTATAAGAACTAAATACAGTTATGAAATTAATGTTACATCTAATGTCATCTAGAGAGTATGACTGAAGTGAATTCCCATAACAATAAAATACAAAACTATGCATACATAATGCAATAAGGCATCATGGCGATAAAATGAATCTTTCCTCCCAGGCAGGCTTGCAGAACTCAAAATGGGATGAGGGCCATATAACTTTATAGAAAGCTGCTGCGAGTTCCAACAAAATAAGATAGATAGAAAAGAGAAAATAAATTTTAATAGTCATTGCTTATATAATCCTTTCGTAATATTATACTCAACATTTTTTTCCTTATTTCTAAATTTATTATAACATGATTCTTCACAAAGGGCTTCAAGGGCCACAGAATGAGTACTGGTGGGCCGCAATTGGCCCGCGGGCCATTTATTGTGCATGCCTGCTCTGAGGGATTAGAAAACAATGATATCTTTTTCAATGTCTGTTTTACACGATTATTTTATGTACATTCGCTTTCATTTAAGCATGATGAGAAATTTAAAAAAAAAGAGAAATTCTGTTAAAACATTTAATGATTGATTATAAATATACTTTAGACTTTTTAATCTTGAGATTATTACTTTCAAAAATCTTTTCCTGGAGTGTAGAGAGAGAGAGAGCCTGAAAGTATAGTGAAAAATTATAATCATTCAAATATCTATTTCCTATTTTTCTTCTGCTTAATTTCTTTTAAAAACTCACTATAAATATCGCGTATTATAAAGAATTTCGATAGTAGCTCTATTATAACAAAACATTAACATTTATACAACGTTCAATTACTCAGAAATTTAATTGCTTTACTCAAGAACCCTTTTTTTAATGTTTTGAAAAAGAGTCTTCGATGCTGTTACCGTAAAAGAAAGGAAAGAAATTTAGTACATAAATTTGAGTATCTGCGCGTTTTTTTATCGGCTATCATGGCTACAAAATCTCTGATGGTTTTGAAGGCTTACCACAGCTGTATGAACACACTAGAGGTGCAAGTAGAATGCGTTTGCGAGCTCTTGATTAGCAGGAGTGGTGATAATGCATTGTTTCTTATTTGTATCTTGAGTGGCCGGGTCTTTACAGCAGTCCTGGATCTTGGTTTTGAGACTGCTGCTGAACACCCTGGATATGCGTCAGCGCAGTGTCGCTTCTTACGAGACTTTGGCTGATGCATATTATCCTACCTCATTAGAGGTAGTTTGTACCTCTAGGGTGTTCATCAGGATTGAAATCCTGAAAATACCAGTGGTTAGTTCCACTGGATTCAACCCGCAAGGGTTGAATAACGTCTAGTAAAAGTAGAAAGACGCATCGCAAAATTCCTTAAACAAGAACGTTTAACTACAGAAAGTTAGCAGGAAATGCTAACATATTTAAGGTGAAGGTGTCGATTGCAGTAATAAAATGTAAATATTCTTACCCATTGTAATGTTAAATTAGAGCAAAACAGATTATCACACTGTTAAAAATATAGATTAATTTTCATGCTTATTGTCATAAAACACATAAAATATACAGGAAGTTGGAGTGCAATTATATATATAATAAAAAAAATTGCCTTTCTTTATTGAGTTTATTTTCCTGTTTCTAATTATTTCTCGATGTAGTGTAAATGAAGAAATTTTGCTAAGAAAACCGTTATTTAGTACAGCAAATTACAAGTTTTTCATAATTGATTATGATTTGTATTGTTTGTAATTCTTCGTTTGAAATCATATCAGTTAGCATCATTTGGGGGGGGGGGGGTATGAATCCCGACTTCAAGGATCTCTGATGTACCTTAATGGAATAATGTTGGTTAGCCTGTATGGTACTCGCATGATAAAGGTAACAAACAAAATTGTCGCCCAGTGGCTAAGTGGTTAAGGCATCAGCCTTCGATTCCCGCGTAAGACTTGGTTGTATTCTGGGGAACCGGTCAGTCTTCCGCCTGCACAAGGAGCCTAGGAAGGGGAGCTGCAACCCATCGTCCATCGCCGGTGTTATCGTTTATTAATAAAATTCTTCTGTGTTTGTGTTAATTTGTGTGTTTCTATCTCTTTGTATTCATATATATACCGGACTGGGGTGTAATGTCGTCATCCAGGGACATTAGTAAAAAGAAAATTGCGATGTAGATGGGTGAATGTTGTCAAGGGAAATGACTGCCACGTTTGGAAAGAAAAAATTTCACTTCTTTTTTTTCCAAAAATAAAACAAGGCCACTTGTTGTCTAACAATATATTTCTGAGAACTACTGTAAAAAATTGAGAAAATCATATAACATCGATGGTAAAAGTAAATGAAATTTGTATTTAACCGAATTAACTGTAAAAACCTCAGTTTTACGAAAGCAAGTGTACCTCTTTTTCCGAAAAAAATGAAATCCCTTTTGTGAATGGTAGAGATTATTTTGCTTTTCACAGTAAATAGCTCAAATAAATCAAATTATTTAAGGAGAATATTTATAAAGAACCTCTACAGTCCTTCTCATCAAAACTTCATTTATTTATACTCCTCTAAGTTCCAGACGTATAAAAAGTAATAATAAGACTTAAATTTAATTCGGAAATAATAAGTTTGAGTTTGTTTTGAATGGAGGGTGTACAATTTAATTTGCACGAGGTCTATCCAAAACATTGCTCGCCGACGGAGAGTCATAAGATAATGTGTTTAAGGATTTGTGAATCGTGGATCTTTATGAGTATATTAGTGTTTACTGTATCAATTGTTCGAAGTGTAAGGGACAATCTAAAAATGCTTATTGCTTTAAGCCATTAAAATTAATTAAACATATTAAAAGGTTATTCAGTAGTAGTGTAAATATTGTTTACAAATAGACTATTCTCTTTTGAAAAAATTATAGTATATATTATATATCGACAGTTTTGTTTTGCCGGGTTTATCAATAATGTCTTCCACATCGAACTTCTTTACAACATTATGTTCTATACATATTACAGTCAAATTATTTAAATGTGTGTTTCTTAGTCAATTACACAAATATCTTGCAGCATGCTGAACGCTGAGTAAGCTGCTAGTGTTACTGATGGGTAATGCAAAATTAATGGTAATAAACATATATCAAAATGTGTTTTTATCGTCCTTCTTCTCTTTTCCAGGATGAAAAGAATCAAGTTCTTACCACTGTCGTGTGGCTAGATCAGGTGAGTACAATTGTTAATTAATTCGTTCATATTTACACTTATGAAGATGTTTACTGATATTTGTTCTTGATGAAAATATCTTTTCTTTTAGATTCTAATCTTTCATCAAGAATCTTTAGAGCACTTTTCAGTTTATTAACTATAGCTCTCCGTCAATTCAGAGACAAAAGTTTAAATCTGTGTTTGTGTATCAGATATGCGCTAATGTTACTATACTCTCGGTAATCCAAGAATCCACCGTGTATTGCCATGTCACTATCCAGTTCGGCCATCTGAGCATGATATATACCGTGAAATCCCGATTTCGAGTGTTTTGTTGACTTTATAAAATCATTAATATTCTGTATTTTTAAGAGCTTCTTTCAGTTTCACACTTCGGGGAAAATCGTCGATTCATCTAAGTAATATAAAAATAATTTTTATATTAATAATCTGATTTCTCCATGTTCCTGTAAAACATAATTTATTTGATTTCTGAAGATGATGTAATTCTCATAAAAATTGCAGTACTGAATCCCTTCGTTCCCCTGCAGACAGAGAAAGATCCTTACAAACTTAGGACAACCTCTGCCTAGGGAGACTGAGCCGATAAGAATCATCGGACACGCCCTAGTCCATGACGTAACATAACGTCATAGGGAATAACCTTTGCATCACCTCTTCTGTATTTTCCCGATATAAAAATGTGAACACGGCATAAAGCTAGGCCTTTTTCTGATATTGTTTGCTACGTATCTTATGTCACTCGGTCTAGCTCCCTCCCTATGGGGAACTGCATATGAACGAAAATAAAACTATATAGACAAATTCGCCTGTTTACTGCGTCCCAATAACGAACTCTTTTCCAGATGCTTCTACAAGACATATTATGTCATCTATATAGAGAGACTTTTTTTCTAAAATTATAATAAGGCAGCATATTTTGTATTGAGAAGAAAACATATAGAAATTTTATAGATTTACATCCTATGTTCTAACCAACTTCTTCTCTAAGGATAAATGGGCAGCTTTCTCAAATGATATGGCCTCCAGAGCTCATCATATTTATTGTCTTTTGGCTTCAATACATATGAACTTATCTACTTAAGCACATTTTGTTCTGAGTTCAAGATCGATATTTACTTTTCTGTAAAACTATTTCGAAAAAGAAACATTATCTTGTGGGCATAAATAACGTTTTACGCAATGTCAAGATATTTTAATATTGTTTTTTTTCCTTTGGGTTTGAATTTTTGAGATAGTGTAGTAAATTTTCCCAAAGTTAACACCTAAGATTTTGCTTTGCACTTTCCTTATATGTAATGGAAATATATATCTTAGTGGGGGTGTACCTTAAATCAGAAACTCCGAATTATCATAAATTGCTTCCGTCAGTTAAGTCTTAAATAGAACCTTCTACGCTGCAGCGTCCAGAAATAAATAGTAAAGAAACGAGAAACATTTTATAAATGCATTTGTGCAACAAATCTTTTGCCCTGTACTCAACAGAGATTTCCTTTTTCAATAAAAAGTCTCTGAGACATTTATTCCTGTGAAAATGGAAATCGAAATTTTATGTTTATGCTCTCCGGTATTAAAGGAATAAAGATAACAATAAATTTGCTGGGATACGTAGGAGGCTAATTTAAAAGCTGATGGCGGGTTCCTTGTGGAACGTCTTTAAGCCAGTCCAGGCTTGCATTTTATAGTTTGAAAACGGAAGTCCTTTAACCTTTACTACTACTGGATTGAATAAACGTGTTTTAACTCACTATATTATCACAACAATTTTATGACTAAACCTTTTCCATTAGAATATCATGAAATCTAGAGTGTTTGGTAACAACGTGTCTTTTAAATTTTCTTTCGGTGGGCATTGATGGATTTGAAAATATTTCAGATCATAGCATGGAGGGATTTTTAGAGGTTTGAATACGATTGTTGTCTCTTAAACTGGTAAAGTATATTCAATGAACTATCTTTTATTTGTCACATGGATCGAAATAAGCTTTTATGTTTAAAATACCTTTTCAGCTGTAAAACACTAATGTAATGTATTACTGCATTAGGAATTCCAATACGTATAATCAAATGTTATAAATTTTCTTTTGCATTTGAAATTAAGCGTCTTCCTAGGAAAAAATAAAGAAGCTATTTTGAAGGGGAAAAAATAAGTTGCAATTACCTTGTTAGCCAATTTTATCTGCTGCAGTTTAATTCAAGTAATAACTTTTATACAATACAATAATTGCAATCCATTTTTGTTGTTGTTGCTGTTGTTTTTAATGCCCCCTGGCTGGAAGTTACAGTCCAGGTCCATATAGGATTCGGGCTGAAGTGTGCTGCTCCGGTTTATATAGCACCACATGGGTCGGAGTCCGTCTTAACTAGTTGCCACCTCAGTTTTGGCTGAGCAACCCCAGAGGAGACATCTGGGGAAGATCGTACCCACTCCCACCCTCTCTGATCTCATAGAGGGACTTTCTGGTATACGGATTTAACGTGCCCATATCCGGCCTAGACAAGGAGGTTTTTAATGGCGCATGCCGGGATTTGATCCGAGCACCCTCAGTACCGAAAGCCAGCGCGCTACCGCAAGGATATCTAGAGCCCTATAATCCATTTCTAAAAGCTACTAGTGATTTGAAATGGTGAAAATCTAACACTCATATATTTAAAAGTTTAACAGGAAGTTGGAGGTTAACTGCGTTGTATGGGCGTAGTCCTCTAACACATTTTTATCGAACTGTACAAGCATGCAACGAATTGGCGAAATGGAAGAATTTGATTGGTTAGTAGAAAGTAGAGAGTACTAGGTATAGAATCCGTGAGTTCTACAACAAAGATTTGAGCTTTCCCCCGAGAGGATCAATTCCGCATTTATGAGGCCTTTAGAGAGAGCTATAGATGGAATAAACTGACAGAAGGGAGTTTAGGGATAGGAAAGTCATATTTTTATAATTGAAAGTTTTTTAAATGCTTTTTATCTTGGCAACCCAGTATTATTTCCATGTTTTTATTAACTCGCTTTCTTGTTTGTTTGCGTATGTGTTTGCGTGTTTGTCTAGTAAAAATCTTGCAATCGATTTTTAACTAACTTCCCGACTAGCTCGACATTTAAAACTTTTAGAATAGCTCAGAACATGATGACAATGCATTTATTTGATACTTTTAGCCATCTTTAAGCAGAATTGAATTAAGTTTCAGTTATTTTCAATTAATTTTGTTTTGTAGACTGGTGCAGCCATCTATCGCCTGGAACGGGAACGAAAAGTTAAACGCAAGTTAACTTCCAAATAATTTCATTTTCTTTCAAGTTGATGGGATAATTCATCAAAAAATTTTTTTTAAAGTATTTATTAATACATAGAATTGTCAAGTTTATATGATTCAACAGAAAATTTAAAAACATGGTGTATAAAAAGTTCTTTTTGTCTTGTAATTATTTTTTAATTTTATATTTTTAATTATTTTTTAATTAAAAAAAAGGAAAACATTACGTCAATAAGGAAAGAATGACTCTAGGCCTTGAACGACTCTTGTTAGTAGCATCAGCATAATCACAATCAGCTAGATTTTAAATTACTTCATTATCTAAGGAACTAGAGAAATTAATTGCGAGATTTGAAGGAAATTTTGAATAGTAGGGATTCCAAGCTCACTATGGATTTCAACATTTCTAAAATACCAGGGTATTTTTGAAATATTTAAAACATTAACCATTTGACAAATTGTGCTGTATCGAGAAGTGCCAAAAATTTTAATAATGTTCGGATAAGCTGCATATGGCCATGCTGATCCTGTATAAGTAATAAAAGATCTAAGATAGGCTTTATAGGAGTTTGTTTCTGATCTCTCGACCAAATAACAGTGTATGAAAATTAAAATATCCGATTTAACAGCAACACAACAATGGTGATTTCCATCCGGATAAAAATTTATTACGCTGATTTAGAGTTGGATGAGGTTTTAATTTAAGAAAAGCTTTTCTTGTACTCATGAGACATTTCAAGCATACCGAAGAAAGGAATCATGCTACGAATTCAAAGAATTCAATAAAGTTCTTTGGGGTGAAGCTGTTGATTTATCTAGTTCGTATTCTACTGCAGATTAGCAGGTATTTTTCCCTTCCTCTTGTCTTATTCTATATGTTTGGAATCTGACATCATTAGTATGATCCAATGAATTTAATTTTAAGTAATTACAACGGTTTTTTTTTTCTATTTAGCATAGAAAACGAATTTGTGACTGAATATTTTAAAGATTATGTATGCCCACAGTCTCAAATTAATTTTATGGAGCATCTAACACTATTCACTTCAATGATTCTTATATGTTAATCGATCATAAAATATATTGTACACGGTGATAGAAAATTCATCTGTTAACTGGATATTTTGGAATACAGATGTTGAACACTGATGAATTGTTTATACACTTTAAGTAACAATACTATCTGACCATTCATGATATTGTTTGAACTATAATTAAAATTTCTTGAAAGATAAATGAAAATTAATCAGTCTTTTTTTAGTAGTAAGAAAGAAAATATTCATTAAATTTTCCGACTTAATTACAAGTTTTCATACTTATTTTCATTCGAAATACAATATCTAATTTATGGAATGTTTATTCCTGAATGATTTACTATTTGGGGTGGCAATTTCGAAATTGATAAAAATGTCATGGGAATTCTGAATTACATTTAATGATTTAAAAATTGATTTTTCTCTTTAATAGCCACACAGGCCATTAATCCTCTCTTCACATGTGTATTGCTTCATTTACCTATCATAACTCAAGTAAAAAGGGGAGCATTACTTACTTTTACTCTTCTGTTTATATACGGATCGACTAAGGACGGTGTACACTAAATATGTAGATAACATTTTCAATAATATAATTTATGTTGGTATTAGCAACAAACCAGTAACGGGACGGGACTAAGGTTATGCCCCAGTTTCTAATTCATAACACTCATTAAACTTGTCTCGATCACAGATTTCAATATGATTGCTATGTGAAAAACGACAGATTACTGTACTAAAATTCTGTACGTCGGAGGTAAACCATCATAAGTGAATTTTCTTCATTTTCGATATTTTTATTCATGTGACTCCTTTTGGGTGGAGCTTCTTTGAGGAAAACTGTTCCATATGCAAAACAAGATGGTGGTTAAAATATAGATTTATAAACTATCGATTATCTAAGTCCTGATGAGAGGTAAAAAAATCACAAAGCTTTTCTGGAAAATGGAAAAAAAATCACTGAAGAAAATTCACTTATGATGGTTTACCTCTGACGTACAGAATTATTGTATACTATGGGTACTTTAAATTCGTAGACCGGTAAGTCCTTCCACGATGTCATAGGATGGGGAGAGGTGCGAGACCTTCAGATGGGGCTCCAGAGGGATCAAAATTGAGGTAGCATCGAGGAATCTGTGTTGAGTTATCTGTATGGTGCTCCTAAATAAAAAAATAGCCAACAATTTCCTCAGTTTGAAGTGCGAATTTCACAGAACAAGTGCCTATGAATTAGCAAAAAAAAGTTGTTCGGAATGATAAATTAAGATATAAAGATTATATTTCATACTAAAAAGTAATAACTTATTGTGAAGTTCGAAGGATTGATGTTATCATATTTTATTCTGTATCTACTGAATTTCTGTGTGACTGTTAAATTTAAGTTACATTTTAATTTAATAAAATTAAACTATTTTTTCCCCTAATATTTTCATTTACATGCTTTACTGAAGATTACGAAATTCGACTTTTATTAGTATACGTATGACATTTCAGTAAAGTTGATATTTTTAATACACTTTTAGTTAATGTTGCAATTTAATGTTGAAATAGAAAATCATCATCGGTGTAAGTGAAAAATATATTTTATTTGAAATAAAATTAATTTTGTGAGACTCTAACAGCAAAATAACGGTTTGTTCTAAGTTATTCCTAGGTTGAGCGATATTTTGTAATTTTTCAATGTTTCAATGTTTGTTTTCAATGTTTACGAGCAAAAATTAGCTGATAGACTATCAGATAACCTGTAACAATTCAAATATTATAAAGAAAATTTCGATATTGCACAGAAGTTTATGTTTAGAAAGTTTATTCCTCATTGTGTTATTGATATTCCTTGCTGTGGTATTGATCATCCAGGAATAAGAATTGATATTTTCCCATCATTTTGATATGAGGCGAACTTTTCTGTTTTTATCAAAGAATGTCTTTTATGATAACTTTAGATGATTTTCATCGCTATGAAATTTTTTCTAAAATTTTTTTCTTTTTTCTCGGCTAAGAGAATCATTACTGAGCTAGCTTCCTTTCTTTTTTCTTTTTTTTTTAAAGAGACTTTTTCAAAATTCAAAGATTCCTATTTTGACACATACAGCATAGCAATTAATTTAATCTTTTGTCGAAACATAATGATGGAATATTATTAAATATGGTTATAGTTTACATAAACTACACTTCATATTTTTATCGCCCAATTTCGGCGGTATTTTAAATTGCGTTTAGGTTATATGAATGAGCAATAGATGGAATCACTTCACCGTGCATTTGTCAAAAGTTTGTGGAAACCTGACAAATTGGCAAGCGGTTGCTTTTCGGATCAACACCTTCAAAATATCAATATCTCGGTAACCCTTAGCCTAACTTTATTTAACTTTTATTATTCTATTACAATGCGCATCAGAGGAACCATGACTTCATAGATTTATCGCTATTGTGCACTGTTTTTGTTGCGTTGAATATTACGAACAAACGAACTCAGTATTCTATTATTATAGAGTTAACTTATATTTTATGTTAGGCTAAATAAAATGTAGGCTTACTTTACATGTTAAGAACTTTCCTAACATAAAACATTCTTTGATAGAAATGCCTATTCCTGTAGAAAGTACTACATGCATAATTCCTATGTTATGTATGAATAAAAAGCACAGGAATTATGTTATTTTTGCGTATAACATAATTCAGAAATAAGTGTTAGTTTGTGTAATAGTTTACTTATGAATCATATGTGACTGAAAATTCATGAATTTTCCAAAATAAGACTCTTGAACGGATATTCTTATAGCCACACTAACAACACGCTGACAACGACATCAGATTGGCTAAATAGGAAATCCGGGTGAAGGCTGATTCCCTGAAAGACACTTACGGTCATTATCGGGACGGACCCGTTCATTATCGACCCGATTGAGAACGAATGGATCTTTTGGCAAGTTGCGTAATTGGAGTAGGGGACGTATCTTAATGGGTCGCAAAATTAAAAGATACTTATTGCTCTGTAGTTCTATTCCCTTTCCAAAGGAATTAATTACGGGGAGGGGTTAAAGATATTTCTTTTATTTCTAAGTATTTCAAACTGCGAATGGATTTTCCTGAATTATATAGTTATCAAGAAAAGCATACGATACATAGAAAAAGTTGAAATTCTACATAACGCTATTCATTGTTGATATTTATTGATGTAGAAGGGCAGGGAAAAAACATTTCTGCACCTAGTAATATTGTCAAGTTGTAGATCAAAGTTGCAAATAACAGCACAGAAGAAATAGAACTGAATCTATTTATTAGATAACAGACATAAATGCATACTAATTGTAATAACGATCCGCTAGGCTTTACCTGTTTAAGCTGTTCTACTGGAGAGTTTGAGCGTGCAATGGTTATACGATCTTTGGCGCTCTGCTTAGCCTTGCAGCACAATTTGCATAATAATGCGATAGCACTGTTGCCACACACACACACATATATAAAACGCACGTATATAACGTATATATCTATGTATATAACGCACGCGGCCACCGTTGCCTTGACGATTTTCAGTAATGCGGCACTATTAATCAAGGTGTACTCTGAACGTAACATTTTAGGGGAGTATTTTTTTTGTTTAGTGTTCTTGTTATAAATCAGATCTTGCTAAAAGAAAAGAACTCTTATTAAAATTTACAAAGATTATAAAACGTAAAGATTTACGACTGCCCAGTCAGTTATTCAAATACAGTTTTTATTCTCAAAATGTTTCACTAAAATTAAAAGAATAGAAGCAAATTTTGTTGCATTTTAAGCTCTTAACAATCAGTAAATATGTAACTAGTTTTTTTAATATATATAATTTTTAAAAAAGGTTTCTGGTTCCCTTTTTAAATGGAATTCCTAATTCCATCTGTTCAATGTCATTTATCTGGTCAGTGCCGTAAGGTCTTTTTTTGCTGGATTCCCAGTCATTTAGAAATACGGGGAAACAAATTGGCAGATGCTACTGCGAAAAATGCAAATGTCGCACTTCATAAACCACTCCCTTTGTGTGACTTGAAGCACGAATAAAGAGAAAGACTCTTTGTAAATGCCAGGAAGAATGTGCAGGTCGGCAACAAATTACATGGAACAAAAAAACCATCGCTCCTTGGCAGACTTCACCATATCGCAAGAGAGATGTGTTTTTTTTTGACACGTATGCGTTTTTGTCACTCTCGACTCACCCACTTCCATCCGCTGCTTCGTGTGAGTGATCCCATGTGTCTATATTGTAAATACCCTATTACCATTTCGCATATTTTAACTAGCTGTGTAGCTTATAAAACTATTTTACGTTTTATAACTGTTATTCTCCTAGTCTAGATACCTTACTGAGGGAGTAACTCCATCCCGAGCTTTTTAACTTTTTAAGTACGGGTAGTTTTTACTTTGAGATTTAGCTTTTTTAATTTTGTATCTGGCAGAATTTATGGTCTGTTTATATTTTATCCCTCTTTGTACATGTTCACTGCTTTTAGATTGCATTTATACCTTTTATTGGATTTTATTAATTACTTCGAAGTATGGTTTTATTTAACTTTGTTCCTGTTTGTTTTATTACTACACCATATCGTTGGTACTGCTTGTCTCTCAGTGGACCTTGGGCCATAAAACCTAATATAACGGACCAATCACTGTAATTTAGCCACTGTAATTCCGAGTTTAAAGAAGAATATACCTAGGGACCAAATTAGTAGCTACAGACCTATTTCCATGACCTGTGTCTTGGCTAAGGTCATGGAGCTCATGATTTCAGCGAGATCGAGGCGGTTCCTGGAACATAATAACTTATTATCTCCTGCACAGGCTAGTTTTAGAAATTATAACTGTACAGCTGAACAGGTCATCTGCTTTAGCCAAGACGTAAAGGACTCCCTAAATAAACGTAACTCCACCTTGGCTGTTTTCGTGGACATTAAATCCTCTTATGATAGATTCTACCGTTTAAAGCTTATTGAAAAACTTCATTCCCTTGGCGTAGAGGGTAACATGCTGACCTGGATCAAGAATTTTATTAACCAGAGATCTATTAACATTCGCTATGATGATGGCAATTCCTCTTTTAAACAAACTGAAACCGGTCTTCCACAGGGTGCTGTGTTGAGCCCCTTATTGTTTAATGTATATATTGATGACTTACCCGAAATACTGTCATCTGATACTACCATGAAAACTGCACTGTTTGCTGACGCTCTAGTTTTCTGGAGCTGTGCTCCAAAGGATCAACAACAATGCTTGAATGCTAATCTTAATGGAGCATTGGGGAGTTTGGATTTTTGGTGCAGGAATAGTAACATGATTTTAAATTTAGACAACGCTAATTTCCAGTTTTTTACCTGAAACCGACAGCGTTTTCTACTTCAAATTTTTGGAACGAAGTTCTTTTACGCGGCTTACAGTATAGTGAACTGGCAGGAATCGCCACGTAACGAAAAACCATTATGTCCCCTTCATAAGAGCTTTATCTCAAGCAGTCGCGCTTATGTGGGAGATACACTCGATTTGAATTCGGTTTTATATCTTTAGGCCAAAGAGCGCTATGAACGCCAGCACTTGACTATTCTACCTGCTTACAGTCATTGTCTGAATTTTGAGGCGTTAATAGGGTGCCGCATATTCGCTAGTTGTATTTTAGATATACGCGTGACTGTTCGTGTAAGTTTTCGTTACATCTGTTTTATTTTTTTAAACAAGAAACCTTTTTGTTTTATTATTAAACATTAGGGTTGTAACTTTTGCGTCTAATTGCTTTCAATGTGCTTTCAATGTGAATGAAAACGTTGACCGAAGAGCACCTACCTCTCTGCAAAGCGATGTAAAAATTAAAGTTTTGAAAAGAAAATCAGAACTAAGTGTTGAAGAAGTGGATGAAGCGACAGGGGAAATAGATGCAAGCCCTGACAAAAGGACAAGCGCAACACGATCACGAGGTGCAGCTGTGAGATTTGCAAGAAATTTATATGTGTAGAAAACTCTAAACACATTTGCCTAGACTGCAACGCTGCGACTCAATGACTATAAAGTCTAATTTCTTCCATTTTATATCTAAGCTTAAATTCGTTTTTTTTTACATTTTGCTTATACCTTCATATTACAATTGTAAATAGTTCTGTAGGGTTATCCATAATTTCATTTATTTGATTTTCACGTCATTTCAGCAATTATTTGGTCATTTTACATTGTTTTCATGATTTATATTTACGTTGGTTATATTTCTTTAAATAAAGGAATAATCTTGTAATTTAAATAACATTTGCTTAAATAAAGCGTACTTATTAATAAAGCGTACTTATTAATTACAACATAATTTCACTAATTAAACTCTTAAAATTTATATTTTACAATAACGTATCTGGGAAATACACGTGACCTTTCACATTGGAATAGAGAGTGCGACTGCTGGAAAGTTAAAAAACAAATTTCTCTTTACAAATTCAGATGTAAACAAATATATACTGCAATTTAAAGTTTAAAGAAAAGGGTCGGAAGAAGTGTAGCAGTAAGGAGTGCTTCAGGTAAATCCTCTTAGAATACCTAGAGAAAAGAAGCTTAAAGAGCTTGTTGAAAATTTTAGTCGATTTCATCTATAATATGTTTGCATCTCAGTTAACGATGGAGTAATACAGGCAAAGGGAAAAATAATTACTTTCGAATTGGGAGGATTTAACAGTTTTTATACTACTCACTATAAGATGTATCTTTGAAAAATTCACATCTGCAAGTTAGAAATTGAAATTTAGATCCCTAAAATACTCTTTAGTGTAAAGCATTTGCTTTGATTTTCCTCTCTCTCTGTTACGAGGAGATTTTAAGCAGAAAAGTTAGTGTAGATTGGATATATTTTCCCTGTACACTATATTTTCTGTAAATTGATGATAAAGAAAAGTAGAGGGTTTTGGAATAACTTTTATGATCTATAATCTGAAATGCTAAATAAAATTCTCTGTTGATGTGAAAATCTTTTGTTACTAATGTGGGTATACAGCTGTATTATGCATCTATAGATGATACTACAACGCTATTTTTCAATGGTAAGATTACATTCTGCTTTTCTATTTTACCCTTCAGTGGGTGCTCCCGCGTACAAAGTGTAACATTTTCGTAATTTTGAATGGTTTGATTTTACATCTAAGGTTTGAATGTTCTAAGCAGTTTCTATTTATAGCTACACACTTTCTAATGCAAGTCTGATATTCTGATCCTTGTATTCCTTTCCATTCATTGTTAGCCGTGATTTAACCGTGGTAAACCAGCGATTATAATGGATTACAATAAGACAAAAGCAGGAGTTGATGTAGTCGATCAAATGTGCAGCTATTACACGGTATCCCGCATATCACGAAGATGGACAATCTCATTGATTTTAGGTTTTTGTACATAATAGGAGTCCATTCGCAAGTTGTCCTTAGATCCAATAAACCGGACAGTTTTGAAATAAGGCGATTGTTTCTGCATTCTCTTTTGGCCTTTAATTATAAATATATCTCAGTATTATCAACATTTTATAGCTTGTCATAAAACGTAGAATTATTATTTTCGATTTGAAAAAAAAAAGTTTATTACAAAAGTAATAATCAAGGTTGAAAGAGACGTTGCACTTTGTGCCACGCGCGCCTGCTGGTGTTCCAAAAATTGGCGCGCCCGCTGAAGGGTTAATGCGGGCAATATAATAAATCATAAAATACTGACCCTTGCTATATTTACAATAACAACCTGAAGGTTAGTGTTCAGATAACCAGCAAAAAGATACTTCCTCTCACCAACACTTCAATCGCTCGAAATGATCCAAATTATACCTCATTCATTCTAAAATATACTTGTATAGGAAAATATAATTAATACAAAGCATTTCTTAAGATTATCCCTTTTGGTTTTACATATATTTTGAGTTATTGGAAAATACTATTTATTATTTTATTTCATTGTGCGTTGTTGATTGACTGATAAAAATTCTGTAAAGAATATTTTATGTAGACAATCAAAATAAATTTTGAGTTTTTTACTATTATATTCACACTAAGGCCGTCCGCACACGGAGCAACTCAAAGGAAACTGAACTGGTTAGCTACTGAAATTGCTTATCGGTTGCAAACTCGTTAGTGATGCGGCTCCGCACACGGGCCGACTCGAAAGTGATTCAAATCAATAGTTTGCGACCTGTCATGGAAGGAAGAAGATCATTATTCCGGGCATTATTTTTAGTTAAATTATTATCAGAAATTAATTTATTTAAAAAAATCGTCACAATAGATTGTCTTTGATCAATCGTTTAAAAATGGACTGTATATATGGGCGCACATATTCCATACAACAAAAAACGTTAGAATTTCATTTCATCGCTAGGCAGAAGTCACGTGACTCGTGTACGTCATTTGGCAGCTTGCCAAAAGAGCGACTGTAACATAGATTGTGTAATAACACGCACAACGCAAGAGAAACTGGCGACTGAAGTTGCTAGGGACTCGACACGTTGAGTTGCCTGCGACTGATTACAAACGCGTTGCTGACGGGTTTGTAACCAGTTGCTCCGTGTGCGTGGCTCCATTCAATTACATAGGTTACGACTCATCACGGACTGGTTTGTGATTGGAGTCGGTTATCAGTTTCTTTTGAGTTGCTCCGTGTGCGTACGGCCTAAGACTTTTAAGGAAAAGAAAATATGCCTTAGGTATAGATTGTAATGAGAATTGCTTCGCAAATTTCTTTTAATGTAGACCACTGCTAATGTCATGAACCTGCAAGAGCTAAAAATATTTTAAAATCGGGATATTACGACTAATTTTTGAGTTATAAATCCTATGGAATAATCCCAAATCTTCCCCAAAATTAGATGAAAATAATTAACCCGTTGTATCATTTCTGGAAATCATGCTATATTACAACTTAATGTAAATTTACTTATATTTATCGTATGTTTTGTTAGCCCGAGTTATGTTTATTACGGAAAACGAAATCGACTAATTGCAACCGGTATTACCATTTTAAAATTACTCCCACTCAAAAAATTACATTCATCCTCTCTAATGTTCATATTTTGAAACCTTTTTGAAAAATAGGGCGAACTGAAAGCATTAAAATCGGACGTTGACAAGCATTTATAATAGGTCAGCTTGTACTTTATTTCTATTGTACTTTGGCGGTTTCCACCTCAGTTCACATCGGACAGTTTGTATCGGAATGAATTGGATCCTATTTCAGCAGCTAACAAAGGTTTTCAGTGATAGATGATTCTGTAGGGAACTGTCTAGTCATTTGACTGGGCCAACTTGTCAGTGTTTAGATGCTACAGAGAAAGCTTTCAAGAATCTTAACTACGTATCAAGTCCACTTTTCACGAATACCCAGATCTACTAACTGGTATAATAAGTCTTATTTTTGGACAAAACATAGAAAAATAAATATCATTTTCAGAAAAAAAGAAATATAGAGAGATATTTTATACCCAGGGTTCGTTTAGAAGTATCTTATTTCCATTAACTACTTAACTCAACACCCTTTTTTAACCATTTCTTAAGATTAATTTCTTCAAATGAAATAATTATAGTTATCAAGCTGGATAACTGTCATGAAAAAACAGAAACTGAGAAGTTCGCCTTTTTTGAGTTTTTTTCCTGTCTGATATTTAATTAAAATAGTCTCTGATTATCTTATCTACCTGATATAAACTAGTTTCGTGGTTTAATCGTAATTTAAAGGGGGCGATCACCTTTGCACGCTCAAAAATACACTGATTTTACTACCACGCTTAATATGTTGTCAAACAGTTAATTTGTAATTAATTTAAACCAATTTTTGAGGGTGAATTGTACAAAGATTTATCTATTAGTAAACAAAAGCAGAATTGTTGGGAGCTTATTAGAAATTATTTTATGTATAGAATAATTAATGTTTTATGAAAAATGAAACTTAGGTCAATGCATTACGCACAGATTAAAAAAAAAAACTATAAGAGATATATATTAAATTATTTGTATATATTCTACCCATAGGTCATACTTTAATCTACACCTAAAATAATTACCATATTTCACATGAAGTTTTTTTTCAGGCAAATGTATTGCAATGTACAAAAAATATCATAAATGTTTATTAAAAATATTCTGTAAAAGAATTAGTAATATGTACTTATTTAAATTTAGATAGAAATTGTGTAAACATACTAGATATATATGTATACAAAATTTTAGCAATTTGTGACGATTAGGTTTGAAGAAATAGTGCTCACAAGTTTGAAAATAACAGTTTTTAGAAAAATCCATTTAAAGTTTAAAGTTTCTATAAATTACTTTACTATTAGCTTTATACATTTGGCCATAAAATCGGTTCTAATTGTAGTATCGACATCTTTTTTTTTCAAAAGATTCCTTATATTCCATGCTTCAAAATCAAATCATAATAAAAAATTGAGTTTTTTTAAAGGTTTTAAGGTGATTTCACCTCCTTAAAGTCATTATATTATTATTTGTTGTAACACCAGATTAAGATTACACTATAATCTCACCCTTCAGGTACGCACGTACACATTAAACTGTTCTTCGAATTCTTATTCATATCAGATAGTGAGTTCTAGGGAATATATATGAAAGTAAATAGTGGATAATAAATTAAAATGTTAGTCATCTATCTGCGATCTCTTACAAGTTTATGGATGCTAAATAAAACAAAAATTGTTTTCGATCGGAAACACAGTCGAATCTTGAATTTCGCTTGTTTTATTTTTTTGAAGTTCGGTACTAGTACCTTTGTTATCAATAAATAATTAGGAGTTCTTTTGCAGAGTAGCAGATTTTTGCTGAAAAAAAAATATTAAAATTTTTAAAATACAGTACTGTGTCCCAGAAAACTGTTCTGAGTTCATCTTTGTGCTGTAAACGTAAACAACTTAGTTATTACTTAAGGGAACAAGGGACCTTAAATCTCGTTCTTCTTTAATTTTCAATATTTTACACTATATACCACATGAGCATAGCTAATATTTTTTCTACCACAATGAAGAGACTTAGAATTCACAAATAAGTATTTTGGGGAGGAATTAGACCAGTTTATTAAAAAATTCTTCAAAAATGCTAGAATTTTTTAAAAGGCTCCATGCGTATTCATTTTCTTCTGATATCTTCCAAATTTCTCAGAATTGTTAATTGAAGTGTTTGTCACAAAACAGTGCATAATTATTTGCAATCACACATGTTTTTCAAATTTATATACCATTAAATAAAATAAAAACTAAAAAAATAACGGGCAGTATAGAAAAAATTATTGAAGACTTTAGATTCCTACAAAAAAAATATTAAATGCACATTTATATTTATATACATATAGTAAGCTGATAATAAAAAAATTAAAGACTTTAATTAATACAGAATGTGCATAGAGCATTTTGAAAAACGTTAGCATTTTTGAAAAAAATTTTCATTATTCTGCAAAAAAATTCCTTATTTTGAATTCTAAGGGACTTCAATGTAGAAAAAAAGAAAATTATTTTTTTCTCATTTTGTATATAGAGTTAAAAAATTGAAAACTTAAAAATTCAAGTTTGAAGGTCCCTTGTCCCCCTTAAATACTCTACATGTCTTACATCACATACTCTACTTTTAAAAATCATCTGGATTTATCCATTGATCTAGTTTTAAGTGTCTGACTGTAATATGGATGGAGTTCCCTAATTCATATTGCATTTA
This sequence comes from Dolomedes plantarius, assembly GCA_907164885.2. Classification (NCBI taxonomy): domain Eukaryota; kingdom Metazoa; phylum Arthropoda; class Arachnida; order Araneae; family Dolomedidae; genus Dolomedes; species Dolomedes plantarius. Next base: position 144,678,688 of record OU015495.1, on the reverse strand, counting down.
CTACTTTTATATATTATTGCTTTTATTGGCTTTACACTCTTATTTTTAATCACCGCGATATTCTACAGTTTTCTTTTTAAGGGTACAAGGGATCTCCAACCTCGAATTTTTCAATTTTCAATTTTTAACTGTATACAATAAAACCTCGTTTATCTGGCCCTCGTTGATCTGGATCTCCGGATAATGCGGATCAGATTTGTAGACTTTTTTTTTCTATACACAATGTTCACATTAGATAATAATTTTTAACTATGATAGCAAAAACGTAACTATAAGTAAGCCAAATATTCGCTTTTTAATTTCATTCAATGTACAGTTCCTGCATAGATTTTACAATAAATTATGGTAATAAAATGCTTTTTGCCGCGTTTAAGAGAGCTTTACAAGAGTGTCACAGGGTGTTGACGTGGTTTGACTCAGAAAAGTTGTTTTTATATTTTTTAATGTCTTTTAAACAATACTATGTAATTTTGTTACAAAACATACATTTTTATCGTAATAAACGGTAAGTCTGCTCAGTTAAGAATTTTGTTTTTCTTATTACCCATATTACCTGGATTATCCGCATTGCCTATGGTCCCAGTTAGAATAAACGAGGTTTTACTATATACAAAAAGAGAATTATTTGTATTCTTTTTTACTACATTGGAGACCCTTAGAATTCAAAATAAGGATTTTTTGGCAGAATAATGCCTGGTTTTCAAAAAAAAAAAAAATTTCAAAATTTTCTAGCATTTTTCAAAATGCTCCATGTGCATTCCAAATCATTTAAAAACATTAAATGTTTTAATATAAGTTTGCCGTGCGTATATATATATATAACTGAGCAATGATTTTCATTTGTATGAGTCTAAAGCCATGAATAATTATTTTGTTATTCCGTCTGTTGTTTTCTTTTATGTTGTTGCACGTTTTTGCTTTGTTTCATGGTCTATAAATTTGAAAAATATTTGTGGTTTCAAAGAATGATGCACAGGATTGTGGGTAACACTTCTATTAACAATGCTAAGAAATTTGGAAGAAGTCAGAAGAAAATGAATGCACACTGAGCATTTTAAAAAGTTCTAAAATTTTTGAAGAATTTTTTGAAAAACAGCGCATATTCTTCCACAAAATACTTATTTGTGAATTCTAAGTGCATTTAACGTAGTAGAAAAGAATATTAATTGTTCTAAATTTGTATATAAGGGTAAGATATTGAATTTTTCTAAAAATGAGGTTGAAGGTCCCTTGTTCACGTAATTCTTTGAGGGGCGCCGTTTGCACAGTGCAAACGCCTGAATCTAGTGTTGTATTTTCACTTGCATTCAATGTATTCCAGTTAAATAAGCAACCAAATGGTTACTACAGCCATCTGTTATCAGTTTAAAGATGTAAAAAGAATTCGCAACCTTTAATTGAAAAAAATTTCAAGATTCTTTAGGTTAAAAAAATCGGGAAAAATATCTGCAACGTGCAAACGGTGGATGTTGTTGCCCCTTAAAGGGTTAAATGCATTGTTGCTCTGAGTTTTGCTTAGCGCTTGTCATTTATGGACCTTGCGCCAGTAAATCCGAACTTTCCAACCAACCTACCACGTACCTCACGTACTCTCCGAGTACTGAATTATTTCTTTTTCTCTTACTATTCCACTGTTTTCGTGTTAACACGCACTGTTGTTATGTATAAAGAAAACATTCCTACAGCACAGTGTATTATTTCACATTTTTTCGTGAGCTAAAATGTTGGTCTGAAATGGGTAAGGTTACCTTGGGGATTGTTATGAGGAAACGCAGTGTTACTATGGAATCCAGACGTATTCGTGGTTTTTCCGCTCTTGCTGGGGGTCTTGTGTTTCCAATCTCTGCGAAAGTGGAGGGTCGACTGGACATTAAAAAATATGAACACGTTCTTTTCGTATATTTATTTATTTATTCTGACAACATTTAATTTCATTTGTATGTGATCCACCGTTTGGATAGCAGGGTCTGGGTCTGGTGTCTGCCTGGACAACACCTCCTGCCAGAATGCACTGTGCCCACAGTAAAGTTTGTCGGAGGTGGAATTATGGTACAGGGGTGTTTTTCATGGTATGGACTGGGACCCTTAGTCCCAATGCATGGTAAGCTCAACGCCGACGCCTACTGCACTATTTTGGACGACAGTGTGCTTCCTACGTTGTGGCAGTTTTACGGGATGGACCCATGTTACTTCCAGGACAACACCGCCAACTGTCATGTTGCGAGGTCCACCATGGATTGGTATGGTGACAATGGGGTTAACCGAATGGACTTGCCTTCCCAGAACCCAGACCTGAACCCTATCGAGAACCTCTGGGACGAGTTGGTTCGCCGAATTAAGGGGTGCAACAACCATCCAAAATCAGTGAAGGAACTTTCATGTCTTCTCCAAGCCGAGTGTAAGAAAATACCACTAGCCGTCATACAAGGACTTGTGGAAAGCATACTCCGGAGGGTTGAGGCTATAATTGCCTCTCGTGGAGTCTCTGCCAACTATTGAATATGAATAAATTTTGCTTTTCTTTTCTATCACAGGTGTCTAAATACTTATTGGTAGATAGTGTATTTATAACAATATTGCCATGCAATAAGATTATTGTACTTCTACATTTTTCCAAACAATGTTCAGAATTCTATTTTTTAAATTAAAGTAATGTTTCTCGGATGAGAATAATCTAAAATTGAAGAAAACCTACTTTCTAACAATCTTAATTGTTACTCTTCTATACTTTATAGGCTGATAAAAAATAAGCTCTAACTTGCGCTAAAAGATTTTTAGAAGAACAAATTTCAAGGCAAAAAAGAAGCGAAAGTCTTGCGATAAGTTAATGGTTTCTAGACAGCCCCGAATCATCTCAAACCGCACTGAAGGCTTCGTCCCGAAATACTTTTGACGGAGCTTGACTAATTGCTTTTCTTATCAAACCCTAGGGTGGTGTTATGTAAGTCAAGGCAGATTACATTATAAAGTAATACTTTGGAAGTCGATGTTTGCTCTTATATGTATTATTTTGTTTCAAGTAGTGGCCTTGAAGTATTACATAATACACAGGATGTATGATTTCAACGCAGATTTGTCACTTGCTCGGATGACGGAAACGAAGTGAGACAGGGCATCTACATATGTCATCAATATTTGCTACATTACATATACCGATGGTTTTATTTTATTAATATATCTATATATATAAAACAGTTCCGTAACTGACTGATTGACTGACTGACATACAACGCACAGACCAAACCGCTGGACCTACAGGGCTGAAATTTTGTATGGCGATTCTTCTTATAGTGTAGGAGAGCACTAAGAAATATTTTTGAAAAATTCTTCTTAGATTAAAAATTAAATTTTTAAGCTGTTTTAGTAACTTTTTTAAGTTTACATTTAAAATAATAATTTGAGGGTTATTGAATTTATATCACGAGAAAGATCATAAAAATTCCTTTAAAATGAAATATTTTTCGAATCTTTACCGCCATTTTCTGATTTTTGATGAATTTTTAAAGATTAATTTTTAGAATTTAATTTATTAAATGCTGGTCATGTGATTTTTTTCTGGTACTTTAAATTAATTTATCGTCACGTGCATGATAACGAAATAGACAAAAAAAATATTGTTTTTCTTGCTAATGCGGCAGACGATTGGACATTATCCAAAAAATTATTAAAATACAGTAAAAGAAATGTTCCTCATACTGTACTATATTAACTATTCTTGAGTATGTTCTATTAGATTTAATTTGAATATTTTCTTCTACATTATTTTGTCTATAAAAATATCCGTTACAATTTTTTTATAAATATATTTTTTCGTTTTTTTTTCACATCAATTGCATACATTGATCGTTGTATTTAATATAAATATATTTGTATTTTTGGCATTAATTGTATACATTGACCGTTGTATTTAATTCGAATATACTCCATAACGAGGTACGGGTTTTCAGCTAGTTTTACATAAAATCGTTAAAAGGTGGTAAAGATTTTACAATTCAGAAGTAGATTTTATTATCTCAAAAAATTCAAAACTATCGAGTAAAACATTATTCACCAAGTTATGATATTATACTGAATATTTTTAAGAAAAGGTAGAACATGTTTCCATAAAACTTGTCCTTTTATGAACGCAGGACCAATTTACTTTTGTTGCAACATTTCGGCCTTTTTTTTAAAACAATTTTCTGTTCTTTTTAGCTAATCAATCTGCGGTTTTAGCCACTGTTTGTATCGGCAAATTTCTCGTTCTCCGTTTTTTTATGCGTGAATGACCAAAATAGAATATAATTTATTCCCTTGTTAAAGATCCAAGGCTAAATAAAAGAGTCCTGGTGTAGCCGGTTTTCCCGTTCCACCAACATTAGGTACAGAGTAACGAGAAAGTACTCAACTACATTTTCTTATCACGTGACCAAAAATAACAATCGAGCCTATGAGATGCCCCGGTGTAATATGATCAATGGGTTTTGTAGTGAAAAGGTGGAGTACCACCTTCGATTCCAGAGTCATGAGAAGCATGTTATCCATTTATAGCTCTGTAATCTATAATTTTTCTAATTGCGTTACCGTTCTTCATGTTTATTCTAGGAGTGGATGGATGATTATTTAGGCTGGACTCCTGAAGAATATGGAAATTTAACGAAGATACGGATTCCATGCGAAAAAATTTGGTTGCCAGACATCGTCCTCTATAACAAGTAGGTAATTACATAATACCTATTATTTCATGCTGCAGATTAAGATTTTTTTTTCTTGTGCAAAACATTAAATTCTAATTCGGCGTCTCAAACATTTTCTCAGAAGTTGTAGGGATAAGTTAAAATGTATGTATCTCAAATTCGAATGCATTCAGTAGCACAGAGAACACCTGAGTTGTGGATGATCTATACTAGCTTTCTACTTTTTTTTTTCAAAATTGAGGTGAAGATACTTTTTTATAGTATTTCAATCAGTTATAAACGAAATATTTTTGAAAAATGGCCTACTTTTGAAAAATAATGTCGGATTTTTTCTAAAGGTAATTTCAAATTTATATAATAAATGCATAAGCTATAGTTCTTTGCCCTTTACCGTAAGAAGAGTCTTATTGAGACTGCCAATTTTGATCGTACACCACTCAATTTTTCATTTCTAAAATATAAACAAAATTAAAAGAGTACACAAAATATTATAAAAGAACAAGTGTTTCAACTGATAATCCTTCCTCAGTGTAAGATAAAAGCAAAGATAGACCTTCTTGTTTTCATCTTATACTGAAGCAGACCGGCACAATTGTTTGCTTCCCTTTTCTTTCTAATAGTGGTTTGCCCTTTTCAGCCGTGCTTTTATTACTTACTGCATTAAATGTATGTATGAGATAATTTGTTGCTTTCAAAATTTTGATAACGTTAACGCGTAAAAAAATGTAAAATATTCGTTTTCTATTCTTCTTTTTAAATATTCTTTTTGGGGAAACTGTAAGGGAGGATTATACAGGGTGCGGCAGAATCGACTCCCAGATTTCTGAATGTCACTGGTAAACAGTGTTGCCAACTTGGGGGTTTTCCCCCTAAATTTTGGGGTAAGTTAGATGAAAAGGGGTGTTTTTAGAGGCCACATTTTTTTAAGGGCATTTTGTGTGGGGGGGGGGCATTTTTTAATATTTTGTACAATAGAGACGCGTTTTTTTATTAGATTATAAGTTCCAGACATTAGTCAAATGTAAATAAACCTCCATTTCATTATGTAAGTGTGTATTTTCTATTTATTTCAATTTATCTCTCAAACAGGATGCCTATTTGAAACCAGAATTTCTTTAAGGAAGGTCTAGGGTGATCTCAAGTTGGTGTTAGGGGGGCACAGGGGAATTCGAGATGGCGCTAGGGGGAGGCGATTCGTAGAGGTTGGCAACACTGCTGGTAAGGGAGTGGTTTGGGTAAGTTGGTGCGGGAGGTGGCAACAGTTTGGACGGATTTTCTGGTTGTCAGTCGACACCATCAGTTGGTCTGGGGAATTATCGCAGTTTCGTTACTGAGGTGTTCTTTAAAAACAACGCTTCTGTAACTGCGACAAGGAGGGCATTTGACATGCGGATCGCGCTCTGTGCAAGTGAGGTCGTTTGAATCGAAAAACAATCCTGCGATGGATTTCAAACGTGGGAGCAGGTGGGTCTGCATTACAAAGAAACCAAGTGGTCGTCATCGGAACATTACAAAACCTGAAAAATCTACAACGAGTCCGTAAGTCCACTGTTTGTGAGGAAGTGGACGCATTTCTCCCAAACGACGAACAAAGAGATAGAAAACGAAGATGATGATGAATTTGAGATGACGAGCAAAGAGATAAAAAAGTTTAGAAAATGGATTCGGCAGCACATCGCAAATAACTGGTACTACCTAAGTGATATTAATTTTTAAAACCTTGTGGGGAAAAACTAGATTATATGTAATTTTTGAAAATATAGAGCTTTTTTCTGTAAATTGTTTCGTTCGCTCTTTATTACCCTTTGAAATGTGAGAGTCCATTCTGATTTCAGTAGATAAGAAGACAAAAAAAAACAGTATTCATATTCAAATACATTTACCCCAACAAAGGGATTTAATATGAAAGACACTATAAAAATCTGCAAGATTTTAACTGTCAGGAAACATTGAGCTGTGAAAGAAAAGAATAGTAGTGATCACTATCTTAAATGACATTATAAAAGCAAAATATCATGCACAAAAAAAAAGTCATGATATCTATATATCTCAAAATTCAGAAACAAACTTCAAAGAAATGGGAAAAAAAATCTAACGCCAGAAACAATTTTAATTTAGAAGAGAAATGATTTATATAATGTATCGTAAAACGATAAAATCTATAATTATTTGTAATGAAAAAGGGATGTAATTATAAACAAGAAGAGGGATAATTGAAAATTATGTAAAATGTATGAATAACTAAAGGCAGTTAGTTACAAAAATTAGCTTTTATTATCCAAGCAGTTTTTTTTAAAATTTGTCTTAAAAATATGCGTTTGGAGTTCAAAACTTACTTTAGCTTTTGAAGAGCCTTTAAAGCGAACAAATATTGTTTTATGGTAATGGCATATAAAATTCAATATTGGAGAGCTAAAATGGATATTGTTCCATAACTAATTGGAGAATCTTTTTGTGTAATTTAAAGCTCAGAATAGGAATTAATAATTAGAATATTTTTTAAGTCTAATTATCTGAAACGAGTACATACTGTATATCTCGTTGTTTCCTTTGCTCTGATAAAACGTTTTAAGAGCACATTTTTATTCCAAAATTTGTTATGTAACCGTAAAAAATTTAAGTGTTATTTGGGAGGGTTTCAAAGTTGTAGTGATAGTTTAACCAAAAAGAAAATTAACTACTCCTTGTTTTTAATATTCTGGATTTGTCTCAAGTTAGTGTTTAACAATTAGAAGCCTTTACGGAAAAGTAAACCATAAACACTTGGAATTTATTTACAAATGTGCATAAAAATTTGTTAAATAATAAATAGCGAAAAATATTACATTTTTTCATTCAAAACGTTTAAAAAATTAATAACATCCGATTTTCTCAAAAATCGTACAAAAATAAAAAAAATTATAACTTGGGCAATTCTTATTCGTTATTGAAAGAAAAGAAAGTAAATAAATCATCTACCGAGAAAGCACAATTTTCATAAAACTGTCCTGTTTGCTTAACGGCAGTGAATGCCCAAAGAAATGTGAGTCCATTTCGTCCGGAAAAATCTTTCTGTTTCGAAGGATGCCATACGCTGGGCCGTGCACTTTTATGTCGCTAGTAGCTTAAAGAATGGTTTCTCAATTCTCTCCTTACTCCAACGCAGCACTTATTTGTTCTTGTTTTAGAAGCATGGCTTTTTTTTTTTAAAAAAAAAGAACAAAAAACAAATTTATGCCATTCCCTCTTATAGCTTTTCATTTTTAAAATCATTCGAATTTCAATATAAAAAAAGTTGAAAAAAAAATGGCAGCATTATTACATTCTCCATCTTTCACATCATTCTTTGCGTAAAATTTAGATCTTTGTCCATTGTACTCTGACGGTTTTGTTTTTGTAATTTTACTCAAGATAAATCGTTTATAAAAAGTAAAATGCGTCGTTTTAGCCAATATTCTTCTGGTGTAATCTCTAAGAACCAGGTTTTGCCAGTTATTTTTATAAACTGCACACTTTACATCAACATCCATATTCAGGATTAGGAGGCTAAAACTTTTTTCTTTAAAGTTGTGTGTTTTTTTATGTCGGCCATGTTTCCTATATCATTCCGGTCAAAAAATTGAAAACATGATAGGGATTTTTACGATCTCGAACTAGAAATGTAAGCAGTTTTATACTTCCGCCATAAAACAAAACCAATTTCTAGTCTAAGGTTAAAAAATAGAAATATGTAGAAAATACATAGACAGAATGCTTTGAAAAAATGTAGATATCCGCCATTGGATATATTTTAAGAATGATAATATACATTTTACAAGTTTATATTTTGTACTGTTTTAAGCCATCCGATAATGTATGTCAGTGCTCTTATTTTCACAAATAGTAGAAAAGCGTAATAAATTAGGAAAATTATTCATGTAAAGTGTTACAACGATTAATATTTTACATGGAACATATTTGTAATACATTAGTTAAATTATTAGCGTAAAGTGTTATAATGATTGATATTTTACATGGAAATTATTTGTAATAAATTAGGAAAATTATTAATGTAAAGTGTTACAATGATTAATATTTTACATGGAAATTATTTGTAACAAATTAGGAACATTATTAATGTAAAGTGTTACAATGATTGATATTTTGCATGGAAAATATTTATGCTTGAAAATACCTTATTTGCGTTTCACAAACATGGTTTTCTCGCATAAATTAGCCTTTATTCTTCTAATTTTTACAAAAACTGAAAGGCTAATAGAGAATTCAATATATAACGATTAAAAATAATTCTGTTCAAACGTTTTTTATTCAGGTGACTATACTTAAATTTGTGGGTTTTCTGAAATATTCGACCATAAAATCATATATTACGCCTCGAAACTTTAATTTTCAGAAATATCAATGAATTTGGCTTTTTGAATACTCTTTGTTCTTCCTAGACAGTAAAAGTAATTGTTTTTAGCTGTCTGTATCGTAGTATCAAAACTGTTGTAACACATGATTATAACGTGTGTGTGTGTGTGTGTGTGTGTGTGTGCGTGCGTGTGCTTGTGCGTGTGTGAGAGATCTATCTATCTATCTATCTATCTATCTTCAGAACCAGAGGGAGAAGGCAGTGTCTTGAATTGTGTTTGGCATGAGCAACTTTATTTAGTGTAGTCCAGTTCATAGGAATACAAATTTTATTTACTTGAACACATTTTGGACAATGCTGTGATTTTTAGTTGGTTAACATTTATAATAAATATAAAGATTTGAAAGATGTTTTCAACAGCAAAATGCATTGAACAGATGAGAGGTTGTTCTACTCTACTAGTTCAAGTCAGTACCAGATGCTAAGTGACGCGCAGTTAGATTCTCATAGCAGGACCATGGAAAGTTAGTTTTATTTGTGCACGAGATCATATATGGGGCTATTTTCCACAGTGACAGATAGTTGCCACAAGTACAGGCACATAGGGGATAAGCTTAAATTGAGATATAAAGGTAGGGTTTGTACAGTAGTTACGGAAAGTAATAGAAAAAAATTAAAAGAATTGTATAAATGAATAGTAGGACGTTATTTTTACAACCCCCTCACACACACACACATATTTTATATATATATATATATATATATATATATATATATATATATATATATATATATATATATATATATATATATATATATATACTCATATTTATGTATATATATATATATTTATATGTTATAAGAGTAAATGTACTGGAAAGCAAATTTTGTTATATAAGTAAATATACCAGGAAAGTTTCATGTTTCTTTCTTTTTTTAGTATGCTTTCAAAAACTATTTATTGAAAACTTAGATGTGTAATTATAGCAACATGAGTAGTGAAATATCTGTTTCTTTTATTTGCATCATATGACTGCAATTATATTAAATAAGTGATATGCATCAGTGCACTGTTCAATATAAGAATAGTTTGGTTATTTTACTATTAGTGCTATAGAAATTATCTGCCTGGGTACATATCGATATTTCGAGTACTATTTTTATTTTATGCATTTAAGTGTATTTAGTACTTGCAAATGTATTTCGAATGTTATTCCGATACACTGAGGAAACATGCTTATACCCTGTAATACACAAATCGGTATTTACTACAAATGCACCTTCTCAGAATTTCAAATTTAGTTTTCTCAACAGCATGATCTATGTGCATACAACATGTGTTAGGAAAGTCATCTGCGTAGTATCAAGCGAAAACTGAGAATAGCATAGTTAATGTTTTCTGACAATTCAAAGAAATATCTTTGTATGGGGAATATTTAAATATTTATTAAGAAATGTATAATTTTTCTCTTTTTTTGTGTGTCAGTTTTAGTACACTTGTTAGCGACCTGTACATATAAAAATATTTTTTTCATTTTTTTTGGTCTCGTATCATTCCAGCGCCGATGATTACACCCGCGGTTATATGAACTCTAGAGCTATGCTAGAACCCACTGGGAACGTGTTCTGGCCTCCTCCAACGAAGCTGAGGAGCACGTGCCCCGTGGATGTAACATATTTCCCGTTTGACGACCAAAGGTGCACCATGAAATTTGGTTCATGGATTTATGATGGACTGCAAGTGGACCTCATGAACAGGTACGAGCAAACTCTTCTGTATATATAAAGAAAAAACAAATAATTCTTCTTTTCCGGTAAAAACATTTCTTCCTTCATATCGAATCACAGTACTGCCTGAAAAAATATGTTTATTTAATCAATACCGCCCCTATAATTCACAATCGATATCTAACTCCTCCAAAACCTTCCAGGTAATTTAACAGGGCTTATAAAGGTATTATCAGCCTCTTCGTAATATACTGATCTAATAGACTCCAAACAGTGCCACTGCTAATGTCAATGTGGAAATAATAGATTTGCTGATAAAGCTGCATCCCCTTTTGACTTATACAACAGACACGAAGTCTTACTGATCAAGGTTCTTTTACTAGCCCGGGTGAAACAATTCGTAGCAATAATAATAAAAAAATCCTATTTAAACAATTATGGCACTAAATTAATAAAAATTTCCCCTTGATATGCTCTTATAGAGTTGAAACAAAAATCCCTTTTTTGAAATTTTCACTTTTTTAAAAATTTATTCCCCAGAATTTCGGGGATTATGTAGTTCAATACTTATGACTTCCGGTGACTTACTCGTGACTTCCGGCCCTTTGTTGGAAAGTGATTGGAGTCAAGGGGCTAAGAAGTCCAATCAACGATGGGAAATGTACTCCTATCGGCAATTTAAAATAATGAAGATGTTCCCTAGTAGTCAAACAGAGACAAATTTTTCTGATTAAAATTTTAAGTGCTACGACCAATTATATATATATATATATATATATATATATATATATATATATATATATATATATATATATATATATATATATATATATATATATATACTTTATGACAAAAAGAAAATCGACGCACCAAGAAGGAGTTGTCTGAAAAATTGGCAGATGTGAAGACCATGCACGGAAAAGAAACCTTATTTAAATTTCATTACAATTGAATGATTTTTTTCAGAGTTTGATCGTAACAAAGTGAGGAACTCAATACGGCGATGGTTCACCTTTGGCTTGGGTACAAGCTGTTACCCAGCGTGGCGTAGACTGATAAAGTTCCCGAATGGTGTCATGCGGGATTTGTTGCCAAATTGTCTCCAACTGTCGGGCTAAATCGGCAACAATCGGAGACAGATACAATCGACTTCCCATCACAGCCAAAGCCTGCTCACTGGGGGAGTGATCAGGTGACCTAACTGTCCAAAGAAGTGTTCGGTAAGGTTGAAGACAATTCATTGGAACACTTGCCGTATGTGGCCAGGCATTACCTTATGAAAAGAAAGTCCAGGTTGAGGGATGAGGAACAGCAACAAAACAGGTCGCAGAATGTCGTCTACATACCTCTGTGCTTTAAGTGTGTCACTTATGACTACCAATGGGTTCCGGCTATCAAAGACCATATGGCAAACCAGACCACACTGCCCTGTTCTGGGCCTATGTGGCGTGCGATAGTAAGGGCAGGATCTCCACGCTGCCCTGGACGACTCAAGGCACGTCTTCTGTGGTCGTCAGGACACAGTTGAAAACGGGACTCGTCACTAAAGACTATGCGCCCCAGTCAGTGAAGTTCCAAGTTGATCGAGTTAAGCACCTGTGTAATAGGACCTGACTGCGTACAGGGGGGGGGGGGTAAGTGACATAACGGATATTAGATTCCGTTCTCTCAGTCTTCTGCCAATGGTCATGTTTGACACTTGTGTGTGGGTCACACGTCGCATGGTTGATAACGAAGAATCCATCACCGTGAGAGCTGATCTGACAATCGCCCTGTCTTCCCGTTCTGCCGTGGTCCTAGGTCAACCGCTGCCGTTCTGACGCTTAAATCTAGCGTTGTTGACCTGCTCTTGCCTGCATCGTTTCGACCCAAATGTAAAGCTATTCTTCGATTTGCCCAACCAGATTCTTTCAATCCGTTGAAACGACCGATTTCAAACTCTGAAATATGCTCGTAATGAGGACGAATACTTTGATACTTTGGTAGGTATTGTTACAGTCATCATGAGATATCCGTAGTCGAAATATAACATAAATTTTGGACATTAGATCGAGAATCACTTCTTATATACACCTGTTGGATGCGCAGTTCTGTTACGCTGGAACTTCCGCTATTCATTCGTTGGACACAAAATTTTAACCGTTTGCATGTTCGGTTTTAACGTGTTTGTATACGAAATTTCATTAAAATCGGACAAATCCTTCTTGGTGTGACGATGTTTTTGTTATAGAGTTTAGATACAGTCTGTCAGAAAAAAAATTGCACCCAGAAGGAAACGAGCTACTATCACGAAACTTAACATGTATGTAGTGTATGAGGAGATAAGCAAATGATTACAAATTCAGAAGAACAAACAGGTTAATTAAGGAGATATAGCATGAAAAAGGTTACATATCAGTAAGTTGTAAATCCACATCTGGCAGCCATAGAAGCCGAAACACGGCGTGGCTTTGAATCAATAAGGTCACCTATGACCTCTTGCGGGAAGATCATGCCATAATCTTTGCAACTGGGCAGTTAATTCACCAGTATTCAGGGACGACTGCAGTTGCCTTCCAAGCACGTCCCAGACGTGATCTATTGGCCAGAGGTATGGTGACCTGGCAGGCCATGGGAGTACATCATATTCTTGAAGACATTATTGGGAGATTCGCACAGTATGTGGACGAACGTTGTCTTGCTGATAAATGGCACCTGGGCGACTTGATAGCATAGGCAGTACAACTGGCGTTAAAATCTCATCCACGTAACTGCATGCCATCAAAGTGCGTTGAAGGACGACTAGAGGTGATCGTGTGTCCCAACAAATCGCTCCCCACTCTGCCACACCTTGTGTAATCGCCGTATGTCTCTCGACTACAAATGCCGGATCGGACCGGTGGCCTGGCCGCCTCCACACGCGCATGCGCTGGTCATCAGCATTGAGACTGAATCGGGATTCATCGCTGAAGATCAGACGCCTCCAGTCGGTCACACTCCAGCTTTCCCGAGGTCGGAAAAAGTCCACTCGACACTACCTATGATGTCCGGTCAGTGGTAGGGGTCTTAATGGACGTCGGCTAGTCGTCTCTGAATGGTTTCCCTTGATACCACCGGATGTCTGGAAGGTGGTAAATGGCGTCGAACCGATTCTAGCGACGTTTTTGGTGCGGGCGTGGCCGCTCTTATGATTGCACGATCCTCGCGCGCATTTGTGTTCCTGGGAGGCCCTGACCCTCCGCGACGGTAGACTATCCCTTTCGTGATCCATTGTTGCCAACACCGAGCAACTACCATATCGCTCCGACCGAGGTGGCGGCCAATACGCCTGTTCGACCAACCTGCTTCTCTGAGGCCTACTATACGCCCCCTCTCAAAGTCCGACAATTGTTCGTACTGTCGCCGGTTACGTCTCATAGGCATCATCTCTAGTCACAATACCGTCCATCCAACTCGACAGATTTGTTTGAATAACCCTATGGCCCCAAACAATCATGGTTTTAAACTCTCCCAGCTGCGCATGTCATATGTTCATAGCGCGCTTACCCTTGTCTCATTGGCGTCGAAATTTTAATGATATGCATATCTCTTACCAGACTACATTCCTGCCAATTTTCGTGACTGTAGCTCGATTTCTTCTAGGTGCATATATTTTTTTGTGACGAGTGTATGTTGATCATCATTACTGCTTTTTTGATTTAACGACGTTAGCATTTTAATATACACCATAATAATCCAATTTTTCTACATTACCTTTTAGTATACTGCGTTTTATTTATGAAGTTTGAGTGCAAAATTTAACTTTTTTTTACGTTTTTTTCAGTTGATGTATTTTGTTGCAGTTTTTATTTTGAAAGATTGGGATGCAAATAGGTGGTGTAGGGACATGCTTTTTTATTTGCACCAGAGTTTCCTCCTGTTTTCTCTTTCGAAATTCTGTGCATGCTATCTTATATTAGAAGCCTATAATGATTTAATTTGAACGCAAATCCTAAACTGACATGTGCACTTGCGTATATGAGTTGTGGTGATGATAAGTTAATATTGGACTAAATTGCGCTTTAGTTGACTAGCCGGCTGTGAAGACATTTAATATTCCTAGGAGAAGCTAGTCATATCATTATTTTGACATCGGGATGACATTTAAATTGATTGTTATACCACCCTATATGTTAAATTAATGCTAAAGGTCATAGTTTAACAATAAAACAAAATTTGGTGGTGATAATTAAATATATTTATAGAGGCAAATGAGAATTTGTATCCGGTATGTGAAATATTCTAGCGTAGGAGAATCATAGAAATCCATTGATGATAATTTATAACAATGACATACTGCAAAAAATTATAAGGATTCAGTGATTGATTTCCGAAGGTGAAAGCTTTACTGCGTCTGTCCTGTTTAAGCCGATTTTTGGAAGAAGCCTCCGGTTGGTAGGAGATTTGAATAGACAGGAAAAAAGTGTTATGATATATACTCTGATGTTTCGAAGTTAAAATTTATGTGGGATCAACAAGCTAAAAATAAAATCCTACTGAAGCTTCTGTACTATTATTTGAGATGTCGAGAAATTAGTCCTATATCATAGGAATATATGCATCTCAACTAGTAAAAATTATACAAGAATGGAAAAAAAAATCTTGATACTCAGCCAAAATTAATAGTAAAAAAACATGATTTGAATATCTAAACACTTCTTTGGTTGAGGAGGAGATAAAAAGAACGCGTATATCAGGGTGATCAAACAGCAGCTCTCGAGCTACATGCGACTCTTAATCACTTTCTTTGCAGCTCTACTCTAGAGTATTGGAAACTTGTGCCGGAATCAATATACCTAAAATTAAAATTAACGGCATGGCGAATGATCTACCCTTTTTGCAACAATTTAAAACTGTGAATCCTTGTATTCTCCATTTAGGTTGATAAAAATAAATGATGATACATGCTTGGAAAATTTTAACTGAATTGCAATGAACTTCAACAACTCAAAATATTCCAGATCTGAATAATTTGAAAAACATTTAAAACAAAACATTTAAAACAACAATGATTATTAAAGCTGTTAATAAGATTTAAAAATCGAGAAATATTTTCATTCTAAAAATTGGAGAATGATATATTTAATAAAAACAGATTAAATAACGATTAAAATTCATTTTATATCAAATATAATATTTTTCAATTTTTGGCCCATCTACGTATGTGGGATCTTAACACTGTTAACCTTGCCCACCCATGACAGTAAGGCATGACCGGCCATAAAAGCAGTTTTTCCTATAGAAATTCGAATTAAGTTTTTTTACTGTTAATTATAGTGAAAAACAGTTTTGTTCTATTCCAAACTCTTATATAAGCTTACTAGCTGAAAACCCGTACTTCGCTACGGAGTACATTCAAATTAAATAACACAGTCAATGTATGCAATTAATGTCAAAAATATGTATACATATTTATAATAAATACAACTATCAATGTATGGAATTGATGTAAAAAAAAGAAAAAAATATACTTATAAAAAATCGTAACGGATATTTTTATAGACAAAATAATGGAGAAGAAAATATTCAAATTTAATCTAATAGAACATACTAACTAATATAAGTATGTTCAGTTATATTAGTACAGTTAACTAATATTGAACAGTATAATTTGAACAGTAATATTAAACAGTATATTTGAGGAATATTTCTTTTACTGTATGTTAATACACTCATGGACAAAAAAATTAGCGCACCAAGAAGTAGTCGTCAAAAGGAAACGAAATTTTACATACGTAATGACTACTTTGATATAAGTAAATGATAAGAAAATCAAAGAACAAGGATAATTTATTTCAGAGAAAAAGGCAAAAGAACGGAGGAGATAATACTCCGTTGGACACCCTCTAGCGCGTATGCATGATGCGATACGATCGGGCATTGAGTCATACAAGTTCTGTATGATGTCTTGAGACATTTCGTTCCATATTTGCTGTAACCTTGCCTCTAGTTCGTTCAAACTCGTGGGATGCCCAACTCGTCGTCCCAAATGATCCCAGATATGCTCGATTGGAGACAAATCTGGGGATCGGGCAGGCCAAGGAAGGGTAGTAACAGTGCGGAGACAGTCTTGTGACACCCTTGCCGTATGAGGCCGAGCATTGTCTTGTTGAAAAATGGCTCCTGGGAGCCGTTGCATGAGTGGCAACACATGTGGTTGCAGGATTTCATGAACATACCGCTGGGCTGTCATGGTGCCACGGAACAATACTAGGGGTGACCGTGTATTGTAGGCAATGGCACCCCATACCATCACACCAGCTGTGGGAGCGATATGTCGCTGTACAGCAAAGGCAGGATTGAAGCGTTCACCACGGGCTCTCCACACACGAACACGATTGTCATCACTGCCGAGATTGAATCTGGATTTGTCGCTAAAGACGACCTGGTTCCATTCCGCTACAGTCCAGTTTCCTCGTGCGCGGCAAAACTCCAAACGGAGACGTCGATGGGTGGGCGTCAAGGGCAGCACACGTAATGGGCGCCGCGATACCAACTGTCCTTCAGCCAGGCGCCTTCGTATGGTTCGAGAAGACACAGATGCCCCTAGTGAAGGTGCTACCTGTGCCTGGATGGCGGCCGATGAAGCAGTTGGCTGTACGCGTGCATTTCTTACGATGTGGCGGTCTTCTCGACGACTGATCTGTCGAGGGAGTCCTGAGCCTGGTCTTCGTGTACATGACATCTCTCGGGTCCACTGGTCCCAACACCTCCTCACAACACAATCAGAACTTTGGTTACCTGTTTTATACTCCATAGAGTACGATGTTCAACGCCCTCTTCCGGCTATACGTAATGCGCAATCACGCTGCATTTCTAATCATTTGCATATCTCCCCGACATGTACCTTCATTGCAAGTTTCGTTACGATCCCGCAATTATTTCTTGGTGCGCTAATTTTTTTGTCCATGAGTGTATTTTTTTTTAATAATGTCCAATCGTCTGCCGCATTAGCAAGAATTTTTTTTGTCTATTTCGTTGTTATGCACGTGACGCAAAGCTAAAAGAAAAGAAACCACGTGATCAGTATTTAATAAATTAAATTCTAAAAATTAATCTTTAAAAATTCACGAAAAATCAGAAAATGAAGTTACAGATTCGAAAAAGATTTCATTTTAAAGGAATTTGCATGATCTTTCTCGTGATATAAATTTTATAACGCTCGGATTATTATTTTAAATGCAAACTTTAACGAATGTTACAAAAAACGGCTTAAAAATTTAATTTTAAACAATCTAAGAAGAATTTTTCAAAAATCTGTCTTAGTGTACCACTACACTATAAGAAGAATCGCCATGCAAAATTTCAGCCCTTTATGTCCAGTGGTTTGGTCTGTGCGTTGTCTGTCAGCCAGTCAGTCAGTCAGTTACGGAACAGTTTTATATATATAGATTATTATGCTGCACTTTTTTATGCAAAGTTGTAACGACCATCTGTCCGTACGGAAGATCGAATTCGTGCCATTAAAAACCTCGATGGACGGAATTCTACGAACTGGAATAAATTACAGTTTCGAATACATTTTTTATACCAAGGATACTGGATATCAGCCTAACAACATATTATTAGTTTTTATTTATTCGAAAAGGCTATTCTATGATTTCCTTCTATGATTTGTCATGTTATTCATTTACGTGCCGTTACAGAACCTCGGAGGTCGACCTCTCCAATTACGTGCCAAATGGCGAATGGGAGCTGCTGGACGCCCAAATCATCCGGAACGTTGTGTACTACTCTTGCTGCCGGGAGCCCTTCCCGGACGTCACCGTGACCCTCGTGATCCGCCGCAAGACTCTCTACTACATGTACAACGTGGTGATGCCCTGCATGATGATGTCCGTGCTCACCCTGCTCGTCTTCTGTCTGCCTCCGGACTCGGGCGAGAAGATCGCCCTGGGCGTAACGGTTCTCCTCGCCTTCTCTGTCTTTATGCTGGCCATCGCAGAGAAGATGCCTGAGACATCTGAGTCCATCCCGCTGCTCGGTAAGGATATTAGCCACGTACCTTTAGTCACCTGTGGTGAAACGCGAGGTATACACTCTCGTGGAAGGAGCTGATATATCGCACTTCAGCTAGAAGAGTGTTACATCTCAAAATAGCCATATTTTCAGGATGAGCTAAAGAAGATATACAGGGTGATTTTTTTTTAAGCTGACACTACACAGAGCCGTCTTTAGCGAGATCTATCAGCCGGAATTCCGCCAAAATTAATAGAGAAACTAAGGACGACATGGGAAAGAGTTTCCGTGAAAAAAAAAGTTCCAAAGGTCGCCGATAGGGTACAATGTGGCGCTGCTGTTGTCGGCTCACCTGCGAATTTGCATAAAAGGCAAGTAAAACATCAAAATACAAATACAGTGGAATCCCGATCGATCGTTTTTCAAGGGACCGATTGAAATGAACGATGAATGCGGGAAAACGAAAGATGCGGAAACATAACAAAGCAATATGATCATTGGGACTGGATAAAATGAACGACACATACGGAAAAACGATGGATCCGAAAACGATCGAGATTCCACTGTACACGATTATGTAGTCGACAGCAGCGCCAGTATATCGGGCTATAAAGATAAGGGATGAATTCCGAAAAATTTGTAAGCAGGCAAATGAATAACAAAGAAATTTCACTGCAACACCACTTTATGCAACAAATTCACTTCTCCCTCTTTCAATGTGACCACAATCCTGGTGGACGACACATTTCATTCTGAACACTACGTTCTCAACGGCCAAACGTAACATGTCACTAGGAATGTTCATCAAAGTCCGGGATATGTTGTCTTTTAGGGACGTCAAGTTCGAGACTCCACTAAGATACACCTTAGATTTTAAATAACCCCACAGGAATATGTCACATCGGTTAGGTCCGGGGAGCGAGGTGGCCATGCAAGTGGAAAAAAGCGACTGATGGCTCTTTCGTCTATAAAGCGAAGGCGCAACAGATTCTGCGCCGATCTTTATAGCCCAAAATACTGGCGCTGCTGTCGACTACTTAGTCATGAAATTGTATTTTAATGTTTTACTTGCCTTTTATGCAAAATCTTGGGTGCACCGACAACAAAAGCGCCACATCGTCCCCTACCAGTGACTTTTGGAACTAATTTTTTTTTCTTCACGGAAACTCTTTCCCATGTCGTCCTTAGTCCCTCTATCATTTTTGGTAAAATCTGACTGATAGATAGCGCTACAAATGGGGCTCTGAGTAGTGTCAGTTTAAAAAAATCACCCTGTAGGTCGAAATTTTATTTCTTGTTTAATGAAAGCTTATGATGATTTTGGGAAACCTTATTGTTCGAATCACTTCAGAAGGCAAAACTATATACTATTAAAATTGTTTTCAATTTTTAAAGTAGGATTTTGAATTTTAATTACCAGATATAACCCTCGTCTAGTAACCTCATTTAGTCAACATGGACTGAAAAGCTTGAGAGAATAATTTCATATCTCTCTGATAATGCGCAATCTATCTAAACTTTTCACAATACAAAGAAAATAGAAACATTGATAAAATGAACAGCAGGTTAGAAAAAAATACAAATTTATTTTCCAAATAAAAAGATTTATTTTCCAAATAAAATGTAATGAAAATTTTTATTACAGGAACATTTTAATACAACAACATTAGGCACTCACAAAAATCTTATTTTCATTCTTCGCGCATGAGCAAGTTCCGCCTTCTAGTTGTGGAAGAGGGTAATAAGCGCCATCTGGGAGATTGTTTTGGTACTACGCTTATTCGAGAATGAGAAGCACTTCTTATAGAGCATTGTGGTGCAATTATCTCAAAATCGAAAAATACATCCAAGCAGCAATTTACGGGAATAGCGTTAAATAATATCACGTATGGGGAATTATTTCTTCTCTAATGTTCAGTGGCTATACCCTGCTACATATAAAGTCCATTAATGTTTTCTTAACATATATATATATATATATATATATATATATATATATATATATATATATATATATATATATATATATAGAGAGAGAGAGAGAGAGAGAGAGAGAGAGAGAGAGAGAGAGAGGGAGATTCACTCGAAAGAGGCCCTGAATATTATGTAATAATTCTCGCTAGGACGAAGCAATCTGAAAGAAACAACATGCGATGTGATCGTCAGTAGATAGCACATCCCATTACACGGTTCACGGATGAGGCGTGGTTTTATTTGTCGGGTTAACTCGCAAAATATCCGTATAAGCGCCGCTAAAAATGCCCTTGGTACTCACCAAACACCGCTCCAGTACCAAAAAGTTTGTGTGTGGTACTGTAATGTGTCGGTTGATCATCATAGGCCTCTTTTTGTTTAACACCGAGGTGTACCTTGATATTGTTTTGCAGTTTGTGAATCAGCAACATGATCGTGAGTTAAAAGAGGTTACTTCCAGTAAGATGGATCAACGTGTCACACATCGGCAAGAAGCTTGGCGACCTTTGAGTCTTTCATCTTCAGCAGAGTAATTTCAAAGGGACTTTGGACACCAGATTAATCTGATACCACCAGTCTTTTTCCTTTTGGAAAAGTCTCGGAACAAGCCTCGTGCTGTGGAAGATTTGAAAGAAAACATCCAACGTGAAGCTACTGCTATTCCCACACGATATCCTTGCCAATACGTCCAAGAAAATGGAGCGCCGTATGTCCAAGTATGTATGGCAGAAAACAGAGTTCACTTCCTGCATCGCATGTAATATAATCGATTACACAGATGTCATGGTTGGTAGCGAATGTCTTTGGTTCAGATACTTCATCCTAGCGAGAGTTATTACAGAATATACGGGGCCTCTTTCTAGTGAATCACCATACATTATATTTCTTTATACCTTTTATAAAAAAAGTCGCCCATGCGGTACAGTGGTTGGCGTCGTGTGTTTCCCCTCAGTGGACTTCAATTTGAATCCCGATTAAGGTTCGGACATTGCTATGCTGTTATGGCTGCCCTTGATATGGAACAATATTCGCTCTCCTAAATGGTGCTCCCATAAAAAAAATGCTAACAAAATCGCAACGTATGTATGAGCGAATGTCTCTGGAATAGGGTCTGAATAATATGTTATTAAAAATATGTTATAGAAATGACTGTTTAATGTTTAAACAATAGACATTTTTATATTTATGACATATGAACTAACCTGTTTGCACCGTAAAAAAGTTATCTCTATTATTACAGCTGTTATGAAATGTAAAGTTGGTATTCTTTTTATTTAAATGGCTTTTGTTTTGTTGTAATACTTGTGTTTTCCTAACTGGCCAAGGAAATCTTGGCCAGATTTGTATATTCCTGTTACTTACTTACTTACACACACACACAGATATATATATATATATATATATATATATATCGTTCCGTTTTACAGGGTTCGATAGGATTGAATAAAATCTCTACAGAAAGTGCACACAAAATAAAATTTATTATTCTGTAAATTCTTCAGGCAGATACACAAATTCAAACGGAAACACATAATGACTGTCTTCGATACAGCAGAAAACTCTAAAAATGCAAGTCAGGATAACAGAGTCTTTAATACAATACACGTCTAACGCACTTTCAATACATTCAATTCTCAGCAGAAAAAAACACACCGAGTTACAATGTCAATGTAAAGTATATTTATAGACTTCCAAAGCACCCTCAATCGGTCAACCAGCTAGATAGTTCCAGAACCTTCTGAAAAGGTCCTGAAGTTTGGTGACCATTTGGCGCCATATCGCAAAATTTGTCGAAATATCGCCAAATTTGGTGACCAAAATTAGTCACCAGATCCATCGCCAATTTGGTGATAACTCTCATATATGGCAAGATTACCATAGACTCGTAAAATTCGTAATAATATATATATATATATATATATATATATATATATATATATATATATATATATATATATATATATATATATACATACATACATACATACATACATATACACTCAACTGTTTCGTTAACAAAGCTTTTGCCGCTTTTATCGAAATGTAAGAATTGCCTGACTTGCCTTTTTAACTGAAAACGTAATCTTAAACTTTTGCGATACAGTCATGTTCATTATGCGAAATTTTCAGAAAATTCTCAGGTGACCCATTTATTAGCATTGAACCTGCATCGTCGTATTATAAATGGATTCCGCTAAGTAGCTCACCGTGACTGGATAAAATAGTTTGCATTTGAACTTTAACAGAGTCGAAAATTTTTCTATTATTCTTAATATAGACACTTCAGTTACAATGGCTTATCATTAGCTGCACTTTTGAATTCTAATTTGTTATTTAAAGAAGCAACCAGATGAAATGAGGAGTGAAATCAGGACTTTCTTGTTTACCAGTCGGGTAAGCTGGATCATTTCACACTGTAGCTTTGTCCAGATTTCTATGAATGATTCTTAGAAACGGTGTAGTATTTATGGACTAGAAAGAAAGAAACGTAAATCTTAAAAATCTTCTAGTAAATACCACCCAGTTTAATAACCCATTGATATCATTTTGCAATTAATGAAAAATGGTTATGATACATCAAAGTTTTTTTTAAATATTTAATCTGGGTGAAGTGAAACGATTTGTAAATATTTATCAATTTGGTTTTAATTATTTGAAACAGTAAATAAATTTATTATTTAAAAGAAGTCATAACCGGGTTAAGAAAATTTATCAGAAAACAATAAAAACCTCTTTTATCTTTCAGTGTCTTTCCTTTAGATAAAAGGAAACAGTTTACATCAATTTTACTGTATGGGAAAATTTATTTAACTGCAAGATAATTGTGTTGGATCGTTAAGTCATAATTTTTGTACCTTTCAATTTGAATTCTAGATTATTTTTTTATGAGACATTAATTCGTAATTAACGCACGATGATATATGTGAGTTTATTACATTTTTTTGAGATAGCGTAGCAGGAGCTCTAAATCTACATTAAAGAGGAGTATATTTTTTTACAACCTTATAAATATTTCTATTGGTTAAGGTTTAACTGTTCTGAAATATAAAATTTTATTTGGGAATGTTTTATTTTAATAATTATCTTGAACTGAGGTCTAGAAAAGGCTTGTACCCTGATTTTATATCGCATATAACTTTTTATTGTGTAAAGGAATTATGGTTATGTTCCAAAAAGACTGTAACTGTTGCATCCCCGCTATATAAAAATAACATTAAATACACTATGCATTCGTAGCAATTCTTTGCAGTACATTTTTTTTTGCGTGAGTCATGAATTATTTTCCTTCCACAAAACGTTTTCTGAATATCCGAAAAAATTTATGAAGAAAAAAAAACATAAAAAATATCAATTTAAATAAAGAAGTTATTTTTACCCTTCAGCGGGCGTGTCCGTGTACAGAGTACACCACTTTCGTAATTTTGAATGGTTTGTTTTTACATGCAAGGTTGGAAAGTTCTAAGCAGTTTCTATTTATAGCTACACCCTTCCTACTGCAGGTCTGCTTTTCTGAGCCTTGTATTCCTTTCCATTCATTGGTAGTCGGAATTTAACCGCAGTAAACCTACGATTATACTGGATTACAATAATACAAAATCAAGAGTTGATGTAGTCGATCAAATGTCCAGCTATTACACAGTATCCTGCATATCACGAAGATCGACAATCGCTTTGTTTTTAGGTTTTTGGACATAATAGGAATCCATTCGCAAGTTGTCCTGAGATCCAATAAACCCGGACAGTTTTGAAATAAGGCGATTGTATTTGCATTCTTTGGCTCTTATAAATATATCTCAATATTATAAACATTTTATATCTTGTGATAAAACGCAGAATTATTATTTTCAATTTGAAAAAAAAAGTTTATTACGAAAGGAATAATCAAGGTTGAAAGAGACGTTGAACGTTGTGCCACGCACGCCTGCTGGTGTTCCAAAATATTGGCGCGCCCGTTGAAGGGTTAAATTAGCACTTGAAAATGATAAAACAACCAAACTGAAGTCCCTGTTGTTTATATAAAGATTAACTAAACAATAATTTCTCCTAAGTGACTTTGAACGGTTAAAGGAATTATGAATAGTTAACAGGTTTTAAATGATAAAATAAACGTTTGGTGTCTTCAACTTACAGAGGATGTGTTTTCATTGTTTGTGTTTGCGGTTTCCGAAAAGGTAAATGAATCCACTTCCTTTCCGAAAGTTATTTATAAAAGACTTCCTTTTTCTATGACGTATTGCATCCATCAATAAAATAATACTATGCAATTATACAATTTTCGGAACGTACCGAAGGCAGTGAATAAATTAGTGTTGAAGTTTATAAATAAATAAGAAGATCCTGTAACTTATAATTGGTGTATATCCATATATAATAGTATTAAGTGACACTGATAATATACAAGAAAGTTTTATAAATAATAAAAATTTAAAAGTAAAGTTTTTAGTGAAGTAATCCTGACTGTAAAATTTTCTCTTTTTTGATAAAAATATTCTGCTTTGGTATAATAAAATTGAATATAGCCATTTTATTATTTAAAAGTATTAAATTTGGGAGTTAATATATGTTTAGGACTTTTTTTTCATATTTTGTTTAGCTTCCAATTTAGCCTCCAGCTAATTGTATCTATGAGACATTAATGGAATAAACAAACAAGTATTCATTTATAAAGTATGTAATATTAATCACGTAATTTTTAGGATAAGATAATTTTTACCTGACGTCGAAAACAATCAGAGAAACAAAGAAATTTTAATTGAAAATACAAATTGTGATCACAGATCGATTTGTGTTGCATCATTTGAAATTAAAAGAAACCAAAATATATGTCTGAATAAACATCAATTAGTCATCTTGCATAGTATTGCGTTATCACTTTTGTTGTTTACCAAATGGTCTAAAATTCGCGTTCCAGTCGATATTGTTTGCAAACCATCTTCACAATGACTTTTGCAAAAGATGGTTATAGTTATAAAGTAACATGTTGCAAGTAATGTGTACGATCATCGTCAGCACGGATAAAAAATAACGTGATAGACCCAGGCTCACAGATTCCTTTATGTAGTGGAAGAATATATGTTTAACGTTGAAGAAGATACCCCTAGACAGGAATTCTAGTACAGGTATTCCTCAACTTACGACCGCTTGCACTTACGAACGAAATTTTTAAATCAAAAGTTTTTTTTCTCAAAAATACTGTTCCCTGAATGTACAGTACATACCTATATGTATTACATCATTATTAAAAATGTGATGCAATATTCTGCAATACTGCAAAAATTTTTGACGCAATAATAAAAATGTATGCAATAGTTTCGATATACACACGTTAAATGAAATAAACCTTCACTGGCTTCAGAAAGGGCTTCAGGTTTTCATTATATTAATAAAGGACAACAACAGTAGAAGCAATGGATCCAAATGAAGAAAGATTCACAAGTGTAAATCGCCGTATTCAGGAATATCGGACTTGCTACCAGACAATATACAAGCAAAAGAAGACGCAAAGTGTTCAAACTACCTTGGATAAATTTGTTAAAAAACTTGCAACGTATCTTCTGTCACAAATTCTGAACCAATGGATTGTACTAATATAATAAGTAGCGATGACGAGGAATAATTTGTCTTCTAAATACAATGTATTTTCAATTACGTGTGCATGATAAAATTATGTATGCATGAAAGTAAAAAACGTATGTATGTACATATACAAAAAAAAAGGAAACTCGACTTGCGAACAACTCAAATTACGACCAATGTCTCGGTTCCTAGATCCGTCGTAAGTGGAGAAATATCTGTATTTTATTGCAATGCTAAGCTAAAAATTTAAATTAGGTACAGGGATATGATCCCCTTTTTAGGTACTGTACAATATATACGAGTTTTAAGATATTAAACAGAGCTTATGTAAGTTTTTAGTTGTAATAACTACTTTCGCCGTAACTGAATCAGAGTAGCGATGAACCTTTACTCACCTAATTTAAGTGTTTGTTTTAAACTTGGAACAATGTAAGGAGCCAAGCCTCCATTTTGGAACTTCGTCATCTTTAAGATAGTTATATTTTGTAAAGGAAATCAGGGAAGGCGTTTGGGTCTTTGAAAGCTAAATAGTCGGGAATCAGTCAATCACCAGTAAACCTAATAGAAATTCCCCTCTTGTAATATTTGGGATCGTTCAGCGGGCCGATTGGACGTAACTTACTAATGCATACTTTTGCATAATGCTTTGCAACAGCTAACATTGCAAATGAGTTAACCCAATATTAAAGAATGGACTTTTTTCCTTTAGGTATTTTCCACGTTGCAAATGTACATTTTTTAAATGTAGAGTTAAAGTAAAATTTCGTTGCTTTTAACACTTAGCCTATGGGGCCCATTTTTACGATTCGCTCTTTAGAACGGGAAATTTCATACCCCCTTTGTAAGAACGGACATTGAGGGGGTTATATATATACGTATTTTCTAAAACTGTTCAATGAAATATATATATATATATATATATATATATATATATATATATATATATATGTATGTATATGTATGTATGTATATGTATGTATATATGTATGTATATGTATGTATGTATATGTATGTATATATATATATATATGTATATGTATATGTATGTATATATATATATATGTATATGTATATGTATGTATATACATATATATATATATATATATATATATATATATATATATATATATATGTATATATATATATATCTGTATATATATATATATATATATATATGTGTGTATATATATATATATATATGTGTGTGTGTGTGTGTGTGTGTGTGTGTGTGTGTGTGTGTGTGTGTATTTAGCATTTTATTTTGTATTTTGAGTGATTTTTTTTAAATTAAAAAAGTCGTTCAATTTTTTATCCATTGCTTTCATACTATTGGATGTTTCTAGTTTTCTGTATTTCTTCTTTCTCTGTAATTTATTTAAACTGCATACCACACTTTATAAAAATGCAAACTGCCGAGTATAAATCTGGGCATCTCTTTCATGGCTGTACTTACGGGAATGAGCATGGTCTCCATCCACACTAACGGCGGGGAAAATATGGCACAAAATGTCATGAATTTAATACGTCGAGATACTTGTCACAAAATGTCCTGGAACCTAAATATCGATCAACGGAAGGAATATTTTCCGGCGAGGGTGGGTGAAACTGAAAGGAATACGATTTTATGTTCACTTAAGACGCATGTAGCCCGATATTTTAGTACACAAAAGATGAAATTTCATAGATTTTTTTTTACTGTTAGAGCATCTTGTGAGTATTACATTGTTTCTAAATCTATGGCTCGCAACTGGAAGGTTTTGAGATAATAATCTAATAATCAGTGATCTTATGTCATGTGGTCTTCCCTTAACCCTGCGACGTGCTCGCCCATGTACAAAGTGCAACATTTTCGTAATTTTTAATGGTTTGTATTTGCATGTAAGTTTTTAAGGGAACAAGGGACCTTCAATCTCTATCTTCTTTAATGTTCAATATTTTACTCTATATACCCCATGAACATAATTAATATTCTTTTCCATTGCATTGAAGATACTTAGATTTCCCAAATTAGTATTTTGTGGAGGAATAGGACCTGCTTATCAAAAAATTCTTCAAAAATAATAGAATTTTTCAAAAGGCTCCATGCGTATTCATTTTCTTCTGATATCTTTCAAATTTCTCAGAAGTGTTATATGAAGTGTTTGTCACAAAACTGTGCATTATTCTTTGAAATCACAAATATTTTTCAAATTTTCAGATCATAAAATAAAGTAAAAACATAAAAAAATAACAGACAGTTATAGAAAAAAAAATTATTTAAGACGTTAGATTCACATAAAAAAATTAAATGCACATTTATATTTATATACATATGGTAAACTTATAATACAAAATTTAAGAATTTTTATTGATATATAATGCGCATAGAGCATTTTGTAAAAGTTAGCATTTTTGAAATTTTTTTTGAAAAACGGGCATGATTCTTCCAAAAATTCCATATTTTCAATTCTAAG
The DNA here is from genome assembly GCA_907164885.2 of Dolomedes plantarius. Taxonomy (NCBI): domain Eukaryota; kingdom Metazoa; phylum Arthropoda; class Arachnida; order Araneae; family Dolomedidae; genus Dolomedes; species Dolomedes plantarius. The sequence continues at coordinate 144,649,970 of OU015495.1, read as the reverse complement.
GATTTTCAATGTAGTAAAATAGAAAATTAATTATTCTCATTTTGTATATGGAGTTAAAAATTGAAAATTTATATAATTCGAATTTGAAGGTCCCTTGTCCCCTTAATGTTCTAAGAAATTTCTATTTATAGCTACACCCTTTCTAATGCAGGTCTGATTTTCTGTCCCTTGTATTCCTTTCCATTCATTGTTAGTCATGATTTAACCGTGGTAAACCAGCGATTATACTGGATTGCAATACAACAAAAGTAGGAGTTGATGTAGTCTATCAAAGGCACAGCTATTATACGGTATCCCTCATATTACGAAGATGGACAGTCTCATTGTTTTTAGATTTTTGGACATTATAGGAATCAATTCGCCAGTTGTCCTTAGATCCAATAAACCGGAGTTTATTGGATCTAAGAACAACTCCGTTAGTCCTATAGTTTTGAAATAAGGCGATTGTATCTGCATTCTTTGGCCTTTAATTATAAATATTTCTCAGTATCATCAACATTTTATATCTTATCATAAAAACAGAATTATTATTTTCAGTTTGAAAAAAAAGTTTATTACAAAAGGAATAATCAAAGTTAAAAGAAACAGTTCACTTTGTGCCACACGCGCCTGCTGGTGTTCCAAAAATTGGCGCGCACTTTAAAGGGTTAACTAGATTCCCTTAAAATCGGAATCAGAAGTCCATATTTTTGCCAAAAAATAACCATAAAATTAGATATTTTCACAATATCCGGACAGAATCAGTTTACAGAATTATTATTTGACGGTTGCTCGAGTATAACTTTCAAACAAAAAAAATTACTTTGATTTTTGGTTATCATCAACATTCATTCAGAATTACTGAGACATTTCCTGCAATTTTAATTTCTCAATCGTTCATTTATCATTTGTGATATCATTGTTGCTATGCAGAAACTATGTTACAACGTCGTCGGATGTTGTTTTCCGACGACGTCACAATATTTGTTTTAAACAAACAAACGTCCCGGGAAATGAATGGGTATATGTGGCACAATACCTTGAAGACTCATTGATTTCAAAACGACCAAATTTAAAGCCATGAATTAAGTACGGGTCCGTGTCATTTTCTAAAGTTTCATTATAACATAAAACAAAAAAATAAAGAAAAATTTAATTCATTTTGAAAATCAAAATGAATCAAAATAAACTTAATGAATTTTCAAAATAAAGTTTTTAAAATATTTCTTTCTCAGTAGATGCATTATTCGTTATGTATAATAATTGATTTGATGATAGTGTTGTATATGTAGGTCAGTATTGGCAATAGCAAAGTTTTCCATATTATGGCATGATCCGTATTTTATGACATGATCTCCGAAAACTATTTATGCAGTTTAAAACAGTTCATTTTTCAGATTTTATATACATCTGAGGAGTGATGCAGCGTTGCACTTTCCCAGGTGTTATTTATTAATTCAAATATATTGCTGTATACGAAATTTACTTTGTTATCCATGATTTGTACATCCAATATAAATGCAACTTTCAATAAGAGCCAGCATCTTTAATTTGCAGCATGTAACTCTCTATAAACAAAAAATGAAATTAACTAAGTATTTGTCATAGAAACTCCTAAAACTGAAAATAAAATTGCCGATACTGTGGTAAGAAAATAACGTCATTTATATATATCTACAGAAATAAATAGATAGTATATACCTATAATATCTATTAATTTAAATGACCGAATTTCATCCTGCGAAAAATAATGTCCGAGTGACATATGTGTCTGATGACTTCCCATTTATTTTAAATACACTGCTGGCCACCCAAATTGCAACACCAAGAAAGACAAGAGATATCACAACAAAATTTATTTTGTAGATAACATGTTGACCAAGTATCAAATGATTAAATTTATAGACTTCTGTGAAGTGTGGTTCCTGCCAAAATCAGTAGCCAGAGTAGCCGCCATTGTTGGAGATCACCGCTGCCACACGCCTCGGCATTGATTCAAAGAGACTTTGGATGAGTTCTTGGGGTACAGCAGACCAAGTAGCTTCCACACGTTGCCAAAGTTAATCTTCTGTGGCAGCTGGGGATGGAATCTGGGTCAATCGTAGAGCAACCATGGACCACATGTTTTCTATCGGCGAAAGATCCGGAGAGCGAGGCGGCCAGGGAAGCAATTCAATCTGGCGATTGACGAAGAACCGTTGGACAATGCGTGCCATGTGTGGTCGCGCATTATCCTGTTGAAATATAGCTGTGGGCAAGCCCTGAAGGTAAGGAATGACAACAGGCTCCAACACCTCGGAGATGTAGCGCAGGCTGTTTAAAGTACCGGCAATGCGTACTAGAGGTGTGCGAGAGTGATATTCAATACCGCCCCATACCATAATACCCGGTGCAGGACCAGTGTGGCGGTGCATAACGCAGCTGTTCAGCATCCTCTCTTCACGGTGTCTGCAGACTCGAATGCGAACATCGTGGTGTTGCAGACAGAAGCGTGACTCGTCAGTAAAGACAATTTCATTCCATTCTGCCGTCCACATCCTTCTGTCATCGCACCATTGGCGGCGGAGACGTCTGTGGTTCTGTGTCAAGGGTAGACAAAGCAATGGACGTCTTGCGGACAGACCACTCTGCTGTAAACGGCGTCGAATGGTACGCGCAGACACTGGATGATGCGTTACAGACTGCATGTGCTGTGCTATGGTTCGTGATGTGACTGAGCGATCCGTCACTGCCATGAGCACAATTTGCCTGTCATCACGTGAAGTGGTGCGCTGAGGTGGATGCGATCGAACACGCCGGTCCGTCGTACCCTCCTGCATCCAACGATCACATATCCGCATTATAGTTGTTCGGTTTCGTCCAACACGACTACCGATTTCCCTGAAAGATAATCCACAATCTCGGTAGGCCACTATCCTTCCTCTGTCGAACTCGGATACTTGATCAAAAGATGATCGCTGTTTTCGACGAGGCATAATTGATCGTTTTTTTGAAAAACCACAAGAAAAACACAATTGCCGAACTTGAAATCGTCGAAATCTCCAAGCCTTAAATATCGCTTTGAAGTGGCGCCACAGGCACGCGTGATGTGCCTCTGCGCTGAAATTCTAATCATTTGCATATCTCACCTCCGCTAATGCATGTTGTAAATTTCATGTTATTTGCATGTTTCCTTCAGGGTGTTGCATTTACAGTGGCCAGCAGTGTAGGACTTTGAATAGTTTTTTTAAAATAAATTCACAAAGAATTGATCAACAGCTAAAATCACAACCCTAACAAGTAACTTTCAGAGCTAAAACTGTAAGGTGAATTTTCTTAGAAATTGCTTTTTATCTCAAAATTTTGCCTTGACAAATCAAATATTTGCCATCAAATATTTTGCCAAGTCAAATATTTTTGCCCGTACGCAGACTAGAAATCATCTTTAAAGCAGTGCCTTTTTAATTTTTTAATTTTATTTATTTTTTAAGTGACTTTGAGATTATGACCTCGATGTAGACATTGAGCTTCGAGGTATCTTCGGCATGAACGTAACCTAAGCGATGTATAGGCTAAATAGGAAAACTTAAGTGTAAAATGAATTTCACAACGATTTAATACAATTGTTATATTTTTTTCGTCCAATTCAAAGAATCAATTCACGTTTAGTATACTGTAATGTTTTTAACGCTTTCCAACTGAAGTTGAAATTTGGCTATTGTTTTTTTCCTTTTACATCTTCCATATGTAAACCATGTGACATCGAATCCTTCCTTTAAATAGATGTTCTATTATGACAGTGAAATGGAGTCATCTTTAATGCAATTCCTGACATGGTATTATCGATTACTAGTTGTATTCTCCCATGGGTCTGAAATTATTTCCTTTGAGTTACTCTCGCTATATTTGCCTAATAATAAATATAACAGACAGAGCTATGTTATTCATTTATTTATAAATGCATCTGTAATGAAAATTTACCGTACGATTTGCAGAGCAGCAAATGGAAACTTGATCCCAAAATGCCTCAGCCTTATTGATCAAATGTTAGTGCTTAGATTAAAGATATATTTCGATGGAAGCAAAATTATTCAATATATGACATCGCTGAGTAATGCTTCTTCGATTTTGGTCGGTAGTTAAAGGCTTATTTGAGGTGAACCAAGGCAGAACCATCGGTATATAAATTAGATTTCTGTGTTTTATTAAAGTTACATTAACGTCTAGAACTTGTTCATCTCTCCATACATTTTGAATTAACGTTATCACAAATATTGAACAGGAGGATAGAATCTATATGATCGATAACATTGGCTGTAGAATATTTTTTTAAAACTTCTGTCGCTATGCTGTGCTGAGGTATTCGTGTAATTTCAGCCGAGGAAGATGTTTACAGATGGAGGTAAGTGATATAAAATGCGATTTTCGGGTGATCTAGATCAATGGTTCTTAACATTTTTAAGAGGACAGTGGACCTTTAAACCTAACTTTTTTCTTGAATGGATTTGCTTGAAATTTGAATATGTGATTAGTACCATATATATGTAAAAGTGGTTAAAATTTAATGATGAAATATTAATAATTTATGAATTACGAATTATTAATTATATCAAAAATTGGCCTATTTAAAAATGTTCCATGCGCATTTCTTTTGCATATAATATTGTAATTTTTATTTACAGGATACCTTATAGAACTAACAATGAAACTTATTGCTTGTTTTAAGCATTCATTAAAAATATAAAGGGAAAAAATAATAATAGTGAAAACACCCTTTTTATTACGCAAAATACCTATAAATCATCTTTTCAAGTACAAAATTTAGAAATTATGAGCTACGAAGCATAATAATTTTCAATAAGATTTATTTGATATACAGTTAAGTATATAAAACTTAAATTTCAAAGCAATACGATAATTAGAAATCCGCCTGGAGCAGTTTGAATATTCGTATGACATGAAAATTTTTATTTTGAGAAAAACACATTTAAAGTTATTGCTATTAGTAACCACATAATATCTAAATTAAATACAAATGCCTATAACTAGGAAAGTAATCACAGAAATTAAAAATTCTTTTTACAATACATTCCTACCCGTCCTTAGTTTAACAATTCATTAAAATAAAAAAATCGAATTTTTGGACAAATTTCATAATTTTGAAAGTCCACTGTCCCCTTAATGATCAACACCCCCTTGAATCTAAAAATACGTTCCAGAACCATCCTGAAAATGTTTCTATTTTTTATTTAGGAAACGACATTTATTTCAGGATAATTTATTTATTGCATAAAAAATTAATACATTTACAAAACATACTATACTATTACATTTAAACAATATCTACATTTTTAATGGCTACGTTGTTGTTGTTGTTTGTTCATAAATATCCTTTCGAAACGAGGCTTTTTTTTAAAAGAGCCCCACATAAGTCATCAGATACATTTTAAACCCTTTCTTGGGCCTTGGGAAGATGACTTCCCACCTATATGATCTTAGGAAATACACCTGCGGGAAGCGCAAAACCCACTATAATATATTGGTCTCGCTATTATAATGTTGGGAAGAATAATTCCCACTTTAGTTTTGTGCTGCCATCTAGTCTCCAGCAATTGAAACAGAAATAGTACATATGCTATTAAGTTCGGAAGCCGGTTCTGTGAAATCTGTTCTGTTATGACACCTCTGTTGATATATACTTGTTTTACGCAACTAAATGGCAAGTAAATAAACGGAATATAAGTTTATACCAGCTGACATTCCGTATAGAATTAGCTCGTCAGCTAATAGACGGATATTCTTCAAGAAAAAGGAAACGTCGTTCTGCTAGCTTCCAAGCGAAGAAGTGTGCAGTTCCAGATGATGTGCGATTAGCCAGTGTTGAAACCATATGCCAAAGTTGGTTTCAAACTATAGACGATGTAGGAAATGTAGCACAAAACCACAAGAAAAGAAGACCCGCTACATGCGTGCAGAGTGTGATGTTCTCTTGTGCATTTCAACATGCTTCTCATGTTTTTATGGCAAATAATCATCATTAAATTAATTTTTTTATGTCCGTAGATGGTTCCTTGGAAAGTATGCTTCCCACCTCTAAAATTTAAATTTAAATTTGAAATTTCGTAAAATAAAACATATTTCCTTAAATGGTATTGTTTAATTGATAATAAAACATAAAAAACTGGGAGATTTTCAAAAGAGAAATAAATGGCCCACGAAAGGGTTAAGCGATTTCTGGCTTTTGTTCTGATGTGCAAAAGTGATAAAAAACTCACTTCACAAAGGTAAGTGGTGGCAAATGGTTACAGTGTCTCTAATGCTGCTTTTGCCAATTCTGGATAAAGTTCTAACTGCGTACACCAGAACTGTTCTAAGTCCATTTTTTCAAATTCCATTTCAATACGTGCATTAGCTCGTATTGCGATAAGATCGTCTTTTAATAAAAGTTTGTCATCCATTGAATATAGGTCAAATAAAAATGGATCCATCTATAATTATATTTCCCGTGGAAAAGCATCCATCGAATGATTCACTCAATTGGTAATTTTCATTAAAAATTTAGAACATTCTCTCGTACCCCTAGAAATGCCCTCTCGCACCCCCGGGGTGCCTGCATTCCCGGTTAAGAACCACTGATCTAGATAAAGCAGGAATTCTCAATGCGAGGTAAACGGTAAAACTTATGGGGATAAGAAAAAGTTTTGGAGGATGTCAAAAGTGAAATTTTGTTACCTTTAACTGTATCTTATTTATGGAAATTTGTTATTCCACTTTAACTGATTTACAAAATAAATATAAAAACATACTGATGGCTTAAGATGACCGAGATCATAGGATTTGATAAAGTATATAATTTTTTGTGTTTATTGATACATCTAACGTACGAATAGAAAGTTTAATATATATATAAGTTACGGAACTGTTATATATATTTGCAGAGCAGACGATCCCGATTTAGGTTAATTTCAACGAGGTATATTTGGTCTTGCGATGGGTCGTTGCAATTCGAAGACACAGGCAAAGTATATATTTTTAGCTTCGACCATTTAAAGGGTATACAGTCGATCCCCGTTATAGCGAACCTGGTATATAACGAACAAAAATTTTGGTCCCGCCGTTTTCCTATCGTATTTAATGCTAATTTATCCTTTTATAGCGAGCCTCCGAAATCTTAAGAATCGGCTTTAACGAACATTTTTTTCAGTCGCCAAATGAATTTTTTAAAATTTTTAAACTTTTTAAGAATGTTGAAGATACAACGAATGTTGAAGAAGCAAAGAATGTTGAAGAAGAAGCTGATGAAGATTTACCAATTGCGATGTGGATAGAAAAGCACAAAATTTCATCATTCTCAGATTGTGCCGTGCAGTTGTTCGAAACATGTGATGATGAAGTCATTGCATGTGAAAATCTGACTGATGAAGATATTGTGGAAGAAATTAAAATGAATCATTCTGAAATCGAAGATTCTGCTTCTGATGAAGATGAAGAGGAGCACATAAATGACGAAATCTCCACCATCTCAGATGCTACAGCAGCGATGAGTATAATTATTAAGTTCTAGTTTACACAAACAGTGGAAGAAAGAGTGTTGGAGTCATTTGATGTATTGGACAAAGAAATTAATAAAATGTTTTTGAAATCTGCATCACGTCAGCAAAAGATTACCGATTATTTCTGTATCAAAACAGTGAGAAACTATTGAAGGTATAATGAATTTATTTTCATTTGTCTTCATTTTTAGTTAAATTTAATTAGTATTGTGTCAGTTTAATGTAGTCAATTTTAGTCAATTTAATTCATTAATTATAATTTTTAATAGATTTTATCATTCTTTCAATACATCATTATTGAATATACATAGCAAATAATGAGTTATATATTTTGTGAACTCTAACATTTTTCTTAATGGTTCGGATATAGCGAACAAAACAATTGGTCCCTTAAAGTTCGTTATAACGGGGTTCAACTGTGCCTCGAATAGAAGTACTCCGGTAAAACATCGAACGTACTACAATTGTGTGGCCGTCGGAAGACTCTTGAACGACCGTGACCGGCGTCTTCTGTCGGCAAACATATCAAGCGAAAGGAGTGCAACATTGGCGCAAATAACTTGGCACTGATATGCTGTTGCTTCTACTAACATCAGCATGAGAGCTGTACAACGTCACTGCATGATCAGTTCTTCCCAGCACTTCAGTGTATATAAAATGCTATACATAACACCAGTTTTATATATTTGTCAGTGGGTACGTTAACTGTTGTTGTTGTTGCTAATGCCCCCTCGTTGGAGGTTCCCTTCACCAGGTCCTAATAGGTTATTGGCCTGAAAGGGGCGGCTCCTGCTTTGAATTAACACCACAAGGGTCGGAGTCCAACTTGGCTAAGTGACCGGTCCCGTAATTTTGAACCGAGTCAAGTGACGAGTGCGGGGTCAAGTGAACACTTGACCCCGCACCTCCAGAGATAAATATGGGAACTTGTAGGGCATTGCAGCTACGGTCTGTTTTACGTGCCCCAGCCACTATTAGTGAACACGACGGAGGATTTGCAGCGACGAGCATCGAACCAGGGACGTTCAGATCCCTGTCCCGCTGCTCTTGCCAACTGAGCCACCACCCACGGGTACATTAACTACTTACCCTTTTCAGACGATAAGTGCATTATAAAGGGTTGAAAATAACTGATTGAGCATGAACTTTAAGAATACACCTTGCATTCAGTTTTTTTAAACTTTATTATATGCTGTAGGAATAAGCAAAATATAATTGTTCTAAGAAAGACACAATTTATCAGATTCCTTAAAAAATTGAATGGAACAAGCCATTCATAAAGCGATTTTTTTTCCAGTTTTATATTTATCTTACCAACAATTAGCTGAATTTTTTACGAGGAAAGTCTAAAGCTATAAGCGCCATTTCAGACTTTCAGGCTGAGTATATATCTGTCCGTTTGAGGTAAGCGTATGATTAATATTTATAGGGACTTTGAGTTGGTAATAAAAAGCTAATGGAAGTGAATAGATACAAAATTTCTTTATCATGACAGGAGGATTTGTTATATAGTTAACCCAGATTCAAAAAGCTGCGAAACATATTTAAGGAAATTAACGGACAGAAAAATGGTGTACATCTAAAAATATATTTTTTTTAGATCTCAGTCATATTGCTAAATGTTAAACATCGAAATAAACGCTAATTTAGACATTTCTAGGTATTTAGACATTTTGAGATATCCTCAGTGGGAAATGTATAATAAGTTGTTTATGCCTCTCATTTTGTATTTCATTGATTAGTAAATTCTTGGAAATGCAAATATCACGAACTTTAGGAGCATTAAACGAAAAATTCATTATCATTAGAAAACCAATGGACGATCATAAAATTATGACAGGCAAATATTGCTAATTTGATATTTAAATTTATATTTTTCTCAGTATAAGTATTAATATATCGTATTTACTCTAATACAACACGCATGCCTTTTTTCTAGGAGAGTTATGAAACAAAATTATTTTTTATATATACAGATGAAAGCATAAACTGACTGCAAAAAATGAACTCAGAGTTTCTGATATTAAAATCTATAATAATTTGATAATTTAAATCAAAGCGATAAAATGTACAGAATGCATTTAGTTTTCCTATAGCATAGTCCCTCTCTCTGTAGATATATAAACGGATATGATCCTGAACTTTTTGATATTACTTATACTTTCCTATAGGGATTTTAATGCTTCAAAAAATAGATAATTTTATGGTGACAATTTTTTATTCACGGAAAATGTTCACAGGCCAGAAGTAATTATTCTTATTTACAACGAAAAAAGATTGACTTTCTGTTGTACATATTCTTAAGTAAGTGAAACAAGCTGTAAGTCCACAGATTGAAGAAATACCAGAATCTAAATATCATCTCGGCTTCCTAACTTTTAACTGCCCTTACATTCTCATGGGGAGAATCCCATAACCTTCATTAGAATGCAAGACTGTCGATGTAAATCATGGGGACTGTCGTGTCGTTTGAACCCCTTTAAATGCTTATTTCAAAGCTGAAAAGGAAGAACTCCTTCACGTCGAGAATTCATTCATCTCAATTACCATTGGACGCTCCCTCACTATAAATATTGAGCAGAGCGGAGGAAATTATACCGATCTGTTTTGAAGTAGCACTGGGGTAAATGTTGACTTTGGCAGGATATTGTGAATGGAAAATGGAGAGTTCCTATAGATGAAGTACAGAATACGGGTACAGAGACGAAAGTATTTGTAGTGTGGGTGCATTTTGAATTTTTTTTAATAGATGTTGGTCTGTGGGTCTTATAACGCATTCTAGCCTTAGTTAATCGATTATATTCGTTAAAATTAACTTTGGCAGTATACTGCGAATGTAAAATGAAGAGTTCCTATAACTGAAATATTATACCCTGTTATTAATTATTGTTATGGCCGTGATTATAGAAGCTCAGCACACTGCATTAAAAATAAAAGAATAAAACAAGAAATCACTTACCACACTTTCTGAATAAATGACATTTTATTTCATACATAAAGTGGGAGAGCACAAAAATGATTTACACGTGAGCATCACAACTTTCCTCAAAGGGCCAGGAAACATTAGGATGTCTTGAATCCATTAACATCTACGTTGATTCTCCATATGTAGGAACTTATCTAACACAGGCGCAGGAAATTTGCTTACAGAAGATCGATTTATTTCTTGATAAAATTTTTCGTAGTTTGATTATATTTCTTTTGTGCTACACGTGTGACCACGTGCTTCAGAACCCCTTTTCTACCAGTAGAACGATGGAATCTCTCGCCGAAGAAAATTCGAAGACTGATTCCACATATAGTTCTTGAGCCGGAAATAAAAAAAAACAACTATAGGTGTTGTTTTCAGAAAAACAGCATCAAATTTCTCGACCTCTCTCTTAGCAGGTAAAAATAATCAGTAAGAAAAAATTTTGCATATCATTAAGAAACTGTGATACCTACGGAATTAAAACAATCAACGCGTATACATATTAAACTAAAAATTTTAAATATTTGGTTCGAAGTGTTATTCCTATAGAGATACGTACAGTTTTGCACTCACTTATGAAATTTATCTTCATTTGAAAACATTTTAGATAATAACGCATGGTTAAAAAAAGGTTCAGTTTTCCTAAGACATTCAGTTTGAAGCAAAAAATATTGTAAATTAAAAAGAATGTTCCCATGAAATTAGTTAATTCATATTTCACTATAACTTTTAATACATTATTGAGGTGGATATATCTTATACATCGAATTGCCTGAAGGCACATCCGCAATCTTTTCAGTATAAATATTTATGTGGTGTAAAAGGGTTAAACTTTTGTTTTTCAAACGATAGCCATAGCTCTCAAATCTGACCAACAAATTTAACCACATAAATTGCGCCAAGCATGCTAGTTTTACGTCACACAATACTGGTATTCTATGGTACGATTATTAATATTTTTTCTACTGAATATATAGAAATTCAATTTACCATCCTCTACGATGATGATTCGGATGATGGCCTGAAGATTTGGGTGTTTCGGACCCAGTGATTGTGGGTTAAATACCGCGGTTAGCACAGATGTTTGTAGACGATCGGAATTCGCTTCAAGCTGGGGCTTCCGATTAGTTTTGACGTCGCGTATCAGAAAATGGCCGTAGAGCAGCAACGTAAACTGCAGGATGATGATATTCTGTGGGACAGATATCATAAACTTTGGCTAATATAATGTGTTGAGAAGACCAAGGAATTTTATTCTCTATTATTAAAGCTACTGTGTACTAATCCTATTGGATTCGCTCGCCTCAGTGTTAACCTATGGAGAAAATTTGTCCAAGGATTTCCGACTTGGATTTAAAGATTTAAAAAAAAAAATAATTGTACTCCGTAATAGAAGAAGAAATTTTACACCTTGGGAATTTTCTCGTTTTTTAAAACAAATGCAAATAAGATTTAAATTATTCGGGGATAAAATCAGGTATAGTGTGTTTTAAACGCTCATAAATTCCTTTGGTGGACGAAATTTATAAAATGGATTCTACTGCAAGGTGCAGAAAAGTACAGGCTATCTGAAAATACCATTTTTATTGGATTATTAGCATTTTTGTAGCTGCAAATAGTAGACACATTTTCTCTATAGGGTAACACTGAGATGAGAGAATTTTATAGGGCTGGTGCACAGCAGGCTTAAGGGCCTATTCGCATAGGAGTCCGGTAGCGGAAGCGTTAAATTACTGAAATATATTTAACCAATGACAAACCTCCAAACGATTACCACCGAAATTTTTAAGGCCTATGATTGGTTTATTTCCGTCTCAGCGCCATCTTTCCTTTTACGCTTCAGCTACAGGACTCCTATATGAATAGGTCCTAACCCTCTATCCGCAAACGTCTCCGAAATTGCGTTCTACTTATACCGTTGATATCATTAGGATTCCTATATGCTGCCCTTAAATACAGTCATGAGGACGCCATACTGTTCTGTAGCCTCAGATCTGTCAGTTCAATGACCCTTTCCTCAGTGAATAAAGTATCATCGAATGATTATATAATCCAGATATATATAGGGATATATAGGGGAAAGGACATATAGTTAGTGTCCTTGCTTCTTATCTGCAGAACGATTTTTGAGTGATTCACTAAAACATGAGACCGAAGACTTCACCGAGAGGAATATCTCCTAATCTTTTTAATTCAGTTACTACTTGACCATTACCGTGCGTAAATGATTACTATAAAAACCTGCAGCTTCTACATAACTAGATTGTGAAAGATTAGTATTTTGAGTAGGTATGCGCTTTCTTTAGTAATATAACGTTATATTATTAATAAGGCGTCACATGGAATTTTTGGAACATATGAGCAGCGGGGGTAGTTATATCCCAGTCGAACGAATTTTATTATGTATTTCAATATACGGAGACATTTTTTCACAAACGCATGCTTTCCACGAACGCAGACATTTTTTCACGAATTATGCATGCTTTTAGAAATTATTGCTTCGAAGATATACGTATCATTAAATAATTTTTCGTCAAGGAAATCATTTATTTTCTAATCTATTTTTTGTATATTTGTTAAACATGATATTCGCCATTCTCGCAAATTCTAACTTAATGATTAAAGATATTTACTTTTCCCCCCATTTATTTTGATCATGTTTTCAAATTGCATCGAAATTACGAGAAATTTCTATAAGATGTTGATTTCGACAGCAATTTCGTACGGGAAAAAATATGAAAATCGCCCGCGGCTGGATAATTAAAGAAGTTGATTAAAGCAAACTTTTGTAATGCGGAGGATGTCTGCATTTTATTTGGCTATACCACATTAAGAGGATAGAGACACATTTTTTCAAGCAATAATTAGCAGAGAGAATAGGAATTGATAAAGGTAATGTGTAATACCTTTAAGAATATGTATATTCAAACGTACAAAACGTATAAAAATTAGGATTCCTATATGCTGCCCTTAAATTCATTCATGAGGACGCCATACTGTTCTGTAGCCTCAGATCTGTCAGTTCAATGACCCTTTCCTCAGTGAATAAAGCATCATCGAATGATTATATAATCCAGAGATATATAGGGATATATAGGGGAAAGGACATATAGTTATGTCCTTGCTTCTTACCGGCAGAACAATTTTTGAGTGATCCACTAAAACATGAGACAGAAGACTTCACCGAGAGTAATTTCTCCTAATCTTTTTAATTCAGTTACTACTCGACCATTACCGTGCGTAAATGATTACTATAAAAACATGCAGCTTCTGCATAACTAGATTGTGAAAGATTAGTATTTTGAGTAGATCTGCGCTTTCTTTAGTAATATAACGTTATATTATTTATAAGTCACTCTTTTGATTAAAGGGTTACTAAGCGATACGCTTAAGTTATAACCAAAATCTTATTGATATAAGTTACCTTGAAATTCTGAAAGTGGTTTGATTGGTGCTGCCATCTGCTTGATTTCCTGTTAATTATTTAGTTTTCTATCAATTATTTAATCTCAATTGCGCTAAGAATTTAGGTCATGACATATATATATATATACGTATATATATATATATATATATATATATGTGTGTGTGTGTGCGTGTGTGTGTGTGTGTGTGTGTATCACTTGTGTTTTTGAGTGTGCTGTTAATTTAGTATATACCATTGCTTATACTAACACTTCTTAAATGAAAATTGAGATCTTCATAGTATATAGCATCAGAATCTCACAGCAATCACTTTAAAAAATAGTATTTTTCATATCGCATAACGCTTTAGCGTGTTTCTTGTGCAGTTATTATTATTATTGCATCAAAACATTTTAGTCATGAAATAATTTGTTTGAAAAATTTTACAATTTGTTAAATGCAGAAGTTGGCTCTTCTGGTAATCAGGTTAAGTTTCATATTTAAGAGTCGTAAATTTTAAATATTTAAATAAGTGTCGAACTCAATCAAAGTAGTTCTGTTATGTGAAATATTGGATTTGAAATAGCATTTTGACCATGCATGTGGCATGCGGGTGTTTAACAGTGTAGATATAACCATGTAGTACTTTTAAAAATTGAGCTTGTGTTTATTCTTTTATACCAGGGGTGGCCAACTTTTGTGTACATAAGATCTACATTTTATCTTAAAAATGTGTCGCGATCGACTTGTTGTCATAGGCGTAGTCTAAGTGGGGAGGGGGAGGTGTGAAATGCATACTATGTTTATACACTGTGTTTCATTACGAGATTCACTCTCGCGAGCTGTGTGTATATAAGCAAAATATACGTTCAAACATACGTGTCTATCTACGTGAAAAACAACATACATAACGGGCCAAAAAAGTCACTTCCAGGGGAATGAAAACAATACGAGTAATTATTGACAATATTAGTTGAAAGTAGCTACAGATAAAGATAGATTTAGAATTTATTAAGTTAACATTAATGGGAAGACTGAGTTTGCATGTCCCTAACCTAGGAATCATAATTAGGCGTATATCAATGGCAATTTTCTTATGCTTGGAAAGCACGGGTGCCATCGTATACGTTCTGTCTCAGACGGAATTACGGTCCCGGTCTAGTGCAGTGTAAACAGAACCCTTACTGCCGTCCTAACTAGGGACCTAAATTAGTGCTCTATTTATCACGTAGTCTAATCGGTTCCTAAGTTAAGACATCGCGAGCGATCAACTGAAATTGGCTTCGAGATCGACCGGTCGATCGCGATCGACTTGTTGGCCACCCCTGTTTTATACGACTGAAACGTCTTTCTAATGGACATAACAACATAGAAAATTTTGGTAGAAAAATAACTAATTTTGGCACATTCTTCTAAAGGATGAAGTAAACAATGAAAATATTCAAGATATTTTAATTTGAAGAAATAGAAAAACTAAACACTTCCTCTTACACTTGCACAATACGTGGATGCTCGATAGTATAAAAAAAAAGTTTTATGATATATTCAATTTGGAGAACTTGTTCTAACTAGCACATTTGATTCTTTACTTTGGAATCATTGTGCTATGAATGTGACTCTATGTTTTTTCTCTTTTTTTTTCACAGGCATCTACCTGACGGTGGTGATGGCCATTACGTCCATTTCTGTCGTAGTCACGGTTGTGGTACTCAACTTCCACTTCCGTGGCCCCAGCAGGAAGGAGGTGCCTTCCTACCTCAGGGACCTCGTCCTGCAGAGCGTCAACACATCCTGCTTCTGCTTCAGGTCTCCGAAAAGAAAGAAACCTTGCACGGCCTACGACACCGTGCACTTGCCGGCCACCTTCAAGGTACAGAATGAGATAGAAAAGCGAAATTCATCTTAATTCGATTATTTTCACTTCTCAAAAAGTGTATACTAGTCCGCTGTAGAGTACTGTAACAGTTTGGTGGAGATATAGTAATTCATTACTACGAAGGCTTCGAGTCTGGGCTCAGGCTTCTTGGTAATTTCATACTAAACGCCAGTTTTGGGATTTCAAAACCCCAACAAGTAGCCCCCACATTAAGTAATGGTAAGGGATTTAACTCCCTTACCATTACTTAATGTGGTTCGATGACAAAGTGATAAGAAACGAGTCAATAAATGTTAATATTGTTTCTGTCTTCCGTTTTGGTCGTTTATTGTGTTAAATTTCATGTTTTTCCCGAAAAGGCGCCCTCTGGTGGACATTTTGGAACTAATTTTTTTTTTTTTGAAATTCCGTGAGCGCATTTCGTGTATAGCCCATATACAAAATTTCGTTGCATTCCGTTCACCCGTTTGCGCTGTAGGATGCCTTTTATAGCGGAAGTTTAATCATAACCACCCGGTATTTATGGCCTTTATTAAAGTCTAAATTATCTACGTTTAAAATTGACTATTGCATTCATTAGAAAATTTTTTAAAGATATACTGACAAAGAGTTTTACTCACAAAGAGTTCCCCCTATCAGGCTACATGGTATACGTTTACCCCAAAAATTGGTCACCACTGAAACACCCCTCATAAAGATGTATATATGCTAACCGCACAACAAGGTAAAATGTAACAAAATAGAAAACGGTTCTTTAACTTCACAAGGCAAGTTTAATATCAACCATGGAAAATCCATGATTGAGACTTTCTCTGAGATTTGATTATTCGTGAGATGATCCTGCTGTTTATATGATTGGGGGTGTGAAACGACCATGATTCGAATCCACGCGCACGCTGAAGGATCTTCTGTCAAAGAACACTATACAACTTGGGGGAACTTTTTGAGAGTAAAATGTTTTTTATTATTTTTTATAATGAAATATACTGGTTAATTTTAACAGTTTCAGATTTAGACTTTAAGAAAGGCCATTACCATTTCAATTTAATATTTGCTTTTTATCTGAAATCCTACCTCCGGTGTTTCTTTTCAAATTGTAAAATTCTTGAATCACACTTAATTTATTAGCCAGCAATAAAATTTATATATATTGCTGGTAAATTGTCATAGAATAATTAATAATATTTCATTGAAATAAACAAAAATAGATGTGGAAGACTCAGGGTCAACAACAATTTTCTTAAAGAGTAATTGCTTACAACATAACTTATTCCATTAACACACTTTTTACTTTCCTTTAATGTCATTTAATAATATCATTAGTGGATTTTTTAAAGCTATTTTCCTGAAATTTCTGTTACTGGAACCAAGATAAGCACGATTAATTTTAAGCATGTGTACGGAATAATGGTCACTTGGGGAAAAAGGAATAGGGCAAGACCAATGTGATATTTTACAATAGCTGAGAATTGTCAAACAAACTGTTTTTTCTTACCATACCTAAATATTCATTTTAAACTAATATTTTATTTAATTCAAATGTTAATGAGAATATCAGTTACTTTCTAAAAGCGACAAAGAGTATCAATAATCGAATACCATCAAAAGAAATATAGATCTTAAAACACGCTTCATTATTATCACTTTCAATGATTGCCAAGTGCACAGATAAGCAAGTTATTAATATATTAGCGAGAGAATACATCGCATTGTCATCGTTTACTTTTAAAAGAATATTTGTGACAATTATTTGTATTTCGTTTAAGGGGACTCACTACCCTTAAATCTTTAAAACATTCGAATTTTTGAAAAAAAATATATGTTAATGCCTGATTCTTTCTCAACAAAATAAAGCAAACTGCATGAAAATATTCCTCTTAGTTCCGGAGATATTGATATTCTAAATATTTAATTACTGATCAAGTTTATGGTAAGAAAAATTTTAAACTCATTTTTCTCAAAATTTAATTTTGCATCATTCCGCAACTGTTACCTCAAAAACTATGAAACATAATTCCATGAAATTTTTATCACTGCATAATCGTGTTATTTTATTGCGTCTGAACTAGAATTATTGCAATCACTGCACATTTTTTAATTTTTTCAGGGTTAAATTAAGGCAAAAATTTAAGGAAATTTTAAGTATATTTTGAGCAGTTTTAAAAAATTGGAAAATATTTTAATATTGAATGTTTTATGTTCAATTGTATTTTGAATTATTTATTTTAAATATAAAACAGGAATTATACATTTGAGTGTAAGATTAGTTTCATAGTTCTGCGCGCAAGCCAGTATACAATAAAAATACTTAAAAAACAAGATATATCTAAAGCATTTAAAAAAAAATTATTTAAAATTATTTTGAGAGTTGAAAATTTGTATATTAAAAGAAATATATCAATTTATCATATACATAAAATTTGGACAAATTGGGAGTAAATTGAAATAGTTACAAAGAGTCAAAAAGTATGAAAATATGCCTTATTTCCTCTACTTAAGGGTCGTGAGTCCCCTTAAGGTAATATCTGGATATCGCAAAATATTTCTATCTGAATTACCTAAAGAGTCAATTTACTTTTGTGATGCAAAACTCTGCCAGTTAAGTTACCTTTAAATCCAAAATCAAGGGATGTATATTACATAGGACGCTGAATATAAATTGTCATCAAATTTTATGAGAAACAGCAAAAGCAAGCATTTCTAGAGTCTTTACAAATACTTCTAACTACTATCGTGTTAAAATATATACATGATATGTCATGAGCTGATATGAAATATTTCCTACAAGTTCTCTTTCTTCTATTTATTTTAGTCGGTATTGAGTAACCTTTATTTATGTTCAAATATAGTATATTTAAATCTACTCAATTTTTTTCGTTTACGTGTTTTTCTTTCAGGGAGAATCCTTCCGCATGACGGTGGACAGCATTCATGAGGAGCTGAAGGAGATGAATCCTGATCTAAGTTGCAACGAATCCTCCAGCGGTGACTTGGCCTCCGGGAAGCGGCGATCACACCAGATTCCCACTTCCAAGGTCAACGGGTCATCACCAGGATCTCAATGTGCAACTAAAATTCAGGAGGAAATTTTGAGGACTCTGAGGTACATTCTACAACGTCAGGAGCAGGAAGATCACCGTATAAGAGTGATCAACGAGTGGCGACAAATGGCGTTGGTCATCGACCGAATACTCTTCTGGATATTCTTCATTGTAACCGTCGTTTCTTCCTTGTCTTTCCTAGTCATTGTGCCTCTGCACAGACGGGGACTACAGTTTACGTAGGTATTTCGTAGTGCAATTCGTGAAGCAAAAGAATTAACGAAAACTGCCTATGCATGATTCGAGGCATCATGGCCTGCCTCGAAAGAATTGGAGTTATTGAGTATGCAAAAGGGAATTCAACTGTGTGATTTATGTAATTATTGCTCATATACAAAAATATTTCAGTTTTTGTTTTAATTTTAAACTAAGGGAAAGAAATTAAAAGGAACGTAGTGTATTTGAAGAGAATGTATCACAGGAAGTGTACCTGATATAAGACATGAAAACATTAATGTTGATGAATATTGAACTATTTTTTAATTTCAAAGTGATATATTAAGCGCATAATATAGACATGTGACTGGTATTGTGTCTAATTATTGACATTCTCAAGTGTAAAATATATCATGAAAGTAATGTCGAAGATAATGGGAATCTTTATGTGTATTTTTTAAGATAATTCAAGGAAGAATATTTTCACTGATGAAACGACAGTTTGCCATCTATAATAGACCATCAGTTTGGATAGTTCTTTCTTAAGAAGCTTTATATCAACAATTTTTTTTTCTCAGAAAGTAACTTGTGTAAAATCTAAATATTGTAATTCTACATAGCCTATCACCTGAAGAGAAAGAGATTAGACAAATTAAATTGAATTGTCAAAACTCCAAAGAAGACGTCAAAAGTAAAGTGCTTTTGATCGGCAACTGTAAACTTGACTTCTAGTTTAAAATGCTTTTCTACGAATCATGATGAATGTGTACGAATGCTGTACAAATCAGCTGTATAATTTTATTAACGTCGTAGATACTCGTATATAATAGGATTTTTGAAAGACAACTGCGATCACCTGATGTATGATAATAGGAGCGTGAGAAGTAGTGTAGGATTTCCCTCTGCCTAACTTGTTCTAGATTTAAGCTTAGTAGAATGGCAACACTTGTGTATCGCATCAGAGAAAATAATCTGAATTATGGGTGAATGCAAGTTAAAGTGAAATTTTTATACCAGGATTTTAGTGATGCACAACTGAAATATTCAGACTACTGTGATTTCAATAAATGCCTAGAATAAGTAATTTTTTAAAGTATGGGTTTCCAAATAACTTAATGACTAGGTCAAGTAGAAGTAATTAAAATCACGGACGATGAATGCATAATTATGCATAGACATAAGTTGTCTGCTCATAATTTTGTTCAAAGGAATTTTTTCTATATTTTTTCAGCATGTTATAAAAAATCAAACTCCAAATGTGGTGGTCATATTTTATCCGCAGAATTTAACTGTGTTTGTGAACAGGGTGTGATTAAATATCTGAAATTTTCATGCTATTAAAATAATTCATAATTGTTTATTAAGATAAAACTGAATTGTATGATTAAAATTTTCTTAAGAAATCAGCATATCTCTAAACATTCTGTATATGTTTAAATATTAATGCATCCCTCAAACATTAAAACTTATATAAATAGAAAAGGATGATTAAGATTAAAAATCGAGATTCATCATTAATGGTAGTTTCAATTAACTGTATAGAAAACTGTAGTTTTTAAGTCGTAAGCAGCAAAACACTTCAAAAGTTTTTTTTTCTTTTTATTGAATATATGTTTTGTCTGTATAAAATATCGATAGTTATTGAAATTAAGATATTGATTATGTCTATATATATAAAACAGTTCCGTAACTGACTGATTGACTGACTAACTGACATATAACGAACAGACCAAACCGCTGGACCCAAAGGGCTGAAATTTTGCATGACGATTCTTCTTATAGTGTAGGGGTTCACTATGAGAGATTTTTGAAAAATTCTTCTTAGATTTTTTTAAATTAAATTTTTAAGCTGTTTTTGTAACATTCTTTAAAGTTTGCATTTAAAATAATAATCTGATGGTTATAAAATTTATATCACGAGAAAGATAAAAATTCCTTTAAATTAAATCTTTTTCAAATCTTTACCTCCATTTTCTGATTTTTGGTGAATTTTTAAAGATTAATTTTTATAATTTAATTTATTAAATGCTGATCACGTGGTTTCTTTTCTTTTTGTGGGTATTTTAAAGCAATTTTGCGTCACTTACATAACATCGGAATAAATTGACAAAAAAATATTTTTTTTCTGATGCAGTTGACAATTGGATATTATCCCAAAAATTATTAAAATACAGTAAAAGAAATGTTCCTCAAACTGTACTATATTAATTGTACTAAATTCTTTAGTACGTTCTATTAGATTTAATTTGAATATTATCTTTTACATTATTTTGTCTATAGAAATATCCGTTACGAATTTATTATAAATACGATATTTTTTGGCATTAATTGCATACATTGACCATTGTATTTCATTTGAATGTACTTCGTAGCGAAGCACGGGTATTCAGCTAGTCTATATTATATATATATATATATATATATATATATATATATATATATATATAATTTCCAGTAAATGTAAAAATTAAAATTAATGGAGAAAATGTAAAATTCAGGCATTACGTTAGTTGAATGAATAAAAATAAAGTTTGAATTTCTTTTCTTATTGACACCATGTTCTCTTTCTTTGGTGTATAATTTCAGCAAAGTTTTGTGTTGTCTAAACCCTCAATATTTAGAGATATCAAAAGTTTTGGAATAAGTATTTTTTGGTCAAAGCACCATAACTCTTACTTGTTGTATCTGTATTGTATTGTATACGAAAGTTTATATTTGTTTATTTATTTTTATTTATTTGCTTACTTATTTATTTAATTTATTTTAAATAAATGAATGCGGGTATAAAGAAAAAGGTACATTTAGAAATAACAATTCAAAAAGTTTTGGTAGTCGTAATATTCAAACGAATATTTGACTCAATTTACATGTCATAATAACTATGCTCTAATTTTCTAAACTTTGGTTACTAATAAGATTCATACAGCACAGTGAAAGGTTTAAAATGTACAAGACATTGTGATAGAAAAGTTTTTTTTTAACGTGAGAAACTACTAATAATTTTTCTTAAAGGTAATTTGATTTCTACCGTAGGATAGGACTGGAAATTGCAATACAACCAACTAATGACATTCCGTATTAATTATGTATATTTTAAAGCAGAAACACATAAAACTAAATCAGAATTATTTCAAGAATTTAAGACGTTTTTCACTCAGTGAATGTCTGCATCTTTTATTTAAACTTTATCTTTAATTTGTAGAAATCATGTTTTGAAGCAGGGGATGTTTACACGTATACCATTTTTACGAGTATTAAAGAAATTTACGTTTGAGAAATAGGCACATAGTTACTTAAGATGAGAAATTAATTAAGTATTTATGTATATATACACTGTGTTATATGAAGTTTAATAATCTGAAATGTGGTGGTGCATAAAATAGACTTTCTTGAACAAAATGCTGAAAGCATATATCTACGGTGCCCGGTATAAAGGGCTTAAGTCAAAAACAATGATTTAAATGTACCAAGTTATTGGCTTTTATACCAATCGAAGAACAATAATTTCGACTTGAGTCTTTTGTACAAAGAAATGCACTTTTGTATACAAAATTGATAGACCTAAGCCTTTTATAGAAGTCAAAAGTTTTTTTTTATCAATACTAACAATCTAAAAATCACTTTTTTTTTAAACTTAAGTCTGCTATGTACAAACTCCATTGGATTCGCTCACCTCAATGTTAACTTATGGAGAAAATTTGTCCACGGATTGCCGACTTGGATTCAAAGATTTAAAAAAAAAATCCAAGTTATGGCCATTTATTAAATAACCTATACAATAGCAACACGGCTATGACAGCATACAATGTAAGTTCACTTTTCCACATAGTTCCCAAGAGACTCTAAACATTTCTCCGAACGGACAACCAACTTTTCGATTCCGGATGCATAGAAATATCCTC